>SCLF01069099.1:0-11563 GCA_004367975.1 Mesochordaeus erythrocephalus
CAAAAATTGAATTTCTAAAGTACAAATTTTCAAAAAGTGACAAAATCACGAATTTTTCACTTTTCGATTTTATTATAATGTAGTAAACACACTTATGGTAATGTAAAACTTTGATCGCGAAGTCAAACTCTATAACATATCGCTCTATAACAAATCGCTCTTTGATTCGTCCAATTTGGAGTTCACTCGTTTCATTGGATGGATACATTAAAAACCCACACGGACAAAATTTTATTATATATCACTTATAGGCGAATATTTAAACAATAATTCTATTCGGATTTTAATGCCTAACTCATGGCCATTTTTGTGGTCGAAAAACCACATCTCTCCAATGTTTTACAAGAGGGTTAAACGAGCTATCTTCAATAGGACTCGGCCAGCTTTATTAAATATTTTACTAGAATGTATTACGTTATCTAACATTCCACGGAGAGCTTTGTCAATGATAAAGAAGCCAAAAGTGTTCTATTTAGCATGTACCGAAACAGAAAAAATGCGCATGAATTAAACTCTATGAACATAATATTTATGAAATGTATAGTTTGTCAGATTCCCAAGTGTGATATTAATTGTTTATCCCGAAACTTTCTACATATTGAGCCTGTATAAACCAGAGCACATAATAAATCAAACTTTTAATTTTGTTACGTTTTTACAAATTATAAATGAACTAGAGAAAAAACCAACAAGTAGGAACTATCTGTGATACATGTTCTTTTGATCGACAAAACTATAATATCATGTTACAAATTGGTCCAAAAATATAATAATAAATATTGAACTTAATTTTTGACTCTTTCCTTTATCATTGGTTTTAATTGGTACGCACTCTTTATTGTGTCTCGATACGTGCTACTTTTGACTTCTTTTATAACGCGAATTGCCTAAAATCCCCGGAATATTATATTCCAAATCCGCACCTTTGTTACTATTTGGCCGGGAAAATAACCTTTTTTGAAAAAAAAACCTAAATTTTAACTCCTGGGGACATGGCAGCTGAGCGAACTAAATTATGGTAGATTAATTAGACCCATCAGATTATTTATTTTAAAGCTATGGACCTCCAAATTCACATTCTTCAAAAAACTTTCGAGGTCCATAGCTTTAAAACAAATTATAATTAGTCTACCACCATTTAGCTCCATCAGCTGCCATGCCACCAGGAGTTAAAATTTATGTTTTTTCAAACAAGGTCATTTTCCCGGCCAAACAAGGGGCGGATTTAGGATATAAAGTAATACATTCAAGTTAAATATTGAACAAAGTGACCGAGTCCTATTGAAGAAAGAACTCTTATTCCTCTTTATGCTCAACCTTCGTCGTCTTTTACACCCGAGCGATCCTTGAGTCTCCCATCCGTTTTCAAAAATCAATAAAGCCCGTCAATGGAGAAAACTCGGCACCGTTACCTTACGAGTTAAAATAGATTTTTATTTATTTACCAAGTTTGAACTTGTATTGATTTCAATGCTATTATTCGGGACAGCGACAATGAAAGGAAACATCATTCCTTTGGTTATCGCGGTCCATTGGGCTTTTAGCCCATGAAAGGAAAGTCAAATTATTATTTTATTCGTCCGAAATAATGTACTAATTCAGCCCAAACAATGCAGCGTAGTAAACTTAGTTACCTAGACGACATAATTAGCAACTATTTGCGGAATTAATAAATTCTTTAACATTTTTTACAATTTAAGACTACTGTCTCTTAATTAGGAAAACATCGACTAGTACTTCATAACAGAATTTTCTTGCGCATATTTTGACACGAAGTGAACGCAAATAAAAAACGGAAATTTCTGAAAAAACTAGGAAAAATACCTTTTCTGAATATTCACTTCTAGTTCATAGCTTCAATGGGTTCTGAAAATTTTCAGTCACCCCCATCATTTTCCCAAAGTTTTGTTATACAATTGCCTCCAAACTCTTTTGGTTTCCTCCTTAAGACTTGTTGCATCATTAAATGTCCCATCGAATGAGACGGTCAACTTGTGTATTTGCATTAAATCCTCTGCCAAGGCCCCCGCTGAGAGGTCACCGAGCAATACCTTTGTTGTGTTTAATAAAAAATCCGACTGAGACTAAAATCTACCACTGATCCCGACTGAATTCAAATCTTAAATCAAGGAATTAATGCTTGATCAGGATCGGCAATGAGTGCCGCTCATTATTTAAGTTCTAGGTCTCTATTTTATAAACCATTATATACGCTTAAATTTTTAGGGCTGATAAATATCAACGCGGGAAGTATTTGTCCAGTTTCTTTTCCGCAATTTCCGGATGTTTCGTTTTTTTTCTTTCACTTCGGTCAAAATATGCGCAAGAAAATTTGGTTTATAAGTACTTCTCAATGTTTTCCTAACTAAGACACGGTTGTCTTAAATTGAAACAAACACAATTTTTATAATTTTTAAAAGAATTTATTAATTCCGCAAATAGTTGTTAATTATGTACCTAAGTTCACTATGCTGAATTGTTTGGTGTGAATTAGTACATTATACTACATTATTTCGGACGAATAAAATAACAATTTGACTTTCCTTTGGTGGGCTAAAATCCCAATGGACCCCGATAACCAAAGGAATGGTGTTTCCTTTGGTTTGACAGAACTCTATTATTTCGAGTAATTTTAATTACCAAAATAGATGGTCACCAATGTTAGCCTCTAATGCAAAGTCATTCTCCAATTCTCCGTTAGCGACTCACATTTTCATACGACTATCAAATCTGTACTAATAATGTTCCCAAAGTAGACTTCAAATTATATATGCCCAACGCCAAAGAAATGGAACAAAAGACATACGAACGTATCTATAGAATTTGATCGAATTTCTACAGAACTTTTTTTTGTCGCACCTAACTGGTCTACCACAAATTAAAAGAGGAAAGATATAACTTTCGCGTGTTACGGCTAAGAGTAAGTTGTACGCCAGGAAGTCTAACAATTTAAAAGGAAACAAAGAAAATTTGCTGACTTGAAAATAGCTTGTTCGGGCCACATGTTGGATTTATTCGTTTATCAATTTCTTGAGAGCAATTGTATTTAGATTGGGCGCCGCTTCGAGAATTAATATCTTTGTTTGTTTTTCCAAAACTTACGATGTCACTGCGTTCAATATTTAAACTGTATTAATATACAGTTTAAATGGACTGATCCGTTACGGTTACAGTATTCGATAACCCGAATACACAAATATAACCCTAGATTATGCGTATTATTAACTACTAATATTACAGGGATTATAAATTACGTATAATTTTCCAGGTTTTAAAAGAAGATGCAAATCATGCCTTGGTCATATGCACTTCCCAATTACATTATTCTTGCAACAATATTTGGACCGGAAATTGCACCGAAAATAGATACAATTGTATAATGTTCACCACAAATGGTCAAAATTAAATAGTAATTACTACAAGCTACTATAAATGCAAACTGCATTACTATGCAAGAGAGATTGATTTTGAACAAAATCTATTGAAAAGTGTATATTACATCGCTTTTAGATCCTTAGGCGACACGAGAAAATATTAAAAACAACAAACTTGTACTTCTGAAAATTGAAAATATTCGATTGTCTCAATAAGCAGAAAAGACCAAAAAGGTTCCTAAAACTTTTGTGCGTGGAAGGTTTCCTGAGAGATGTATTCCACTTGAATATATCGAATTTAATCAAACGTTCTTGCATTGAAGCAAGCACACAAGCAACATATTGGGTTTAGCTAGTTCTTAGATGTTGTCTGTGTTAGGTTCTAGTCGCACGCAAGGAAATGTTACAATTCAAAACAAAACGAATATTTAACAATTAAATACATGGTATAAGGTTAGTGTTAGAATTTACGGGAAATAACTATAATTGTCATTTTGGTTTAGCTCCTATCTCCATATCCCTTAATTTGGGGTAGTCCAGTTACGTGCGACCCACTCGCCCGAATAATTTTAATTATATAGTGGCTAAATATTTATAGATGTGTATCGAAAGTATAGTAATAAAGCCCCCCATGAAGCCACCAAATTTGATTTCAAACGATCCAAAGAAGAAAAGAAAGAAAAATGATAAAACTAAAAGCAGAATCATTGGAATATATCGAATGTATCGAATATATCGAATCTGATGGAATTCCCGCAGAAAGTTGGTTTGTATCGAATGACAAATGTCGCGAAATATATCACAGTATATAGGATTGAGTGGAGAAAACGCAAATGCTAGAATTGCTATTAGACTACAAATACCACCCGATGCCCCAATGATCATTACGTGTTCATAAGAGGAAAATAAATTATATTCAACAAATACACCCATGGCAGCACCGTAAACTCCAAATACAAAGCCGAATAAGAGAGTCTTATAACCCAGCATTAATTCAACCAACCAACCTATAAAAAACAGCGGAACCAAGTCTTTTACCAAATGATTTTGATCATTATGAATAAGAGCATAAGTGATTGTACTCGTGTTGAATATAATACACTTTATACTCATTCCTCTGTAAAATTCTAATGAAGAAAATAATCGAGTGTTAAAGTATGAAACGATGATAATACATACAAGGCAAAACGTTGCACGAGGGAAGATATAAGGGAATCGGTGTCTTTCGTCGTATTTATTAACCGCGGTTGAAGTGGACTGATTGGCATTGATGATTGACTTGTCTATAATTGTCTCGCAAGGGTAACTGTCAGGGAATTGGTGTTTTCCGTTGGATTTTACAATGGCATGAGTCGCACCGGCATCTGGTTTTCCAAGGGAAATAGCCACGGTAGAAGTGGACTGATTTACATTTATC
Source organism: Mesochordaeus erythrocephalus (assembly GCA_004367975.1). Lineage (NCBI taxonomy): Eukaryota > Metazoa > Chordata > Appendicularia > Copelata > Oikopleuridae > Mesochordaeus > Mesochordaeus erythrocephalus. The sequence continues at coordinate 4,792 of SCLF01069099.1, forward strand.
ACCGACTCGTATAAGAATTCACTCTCTTTTATATTATAGCCTTCCTCTATGTCATAATTGTATTCTGAATGATATTCCATATTAACAGAAAAAATTATAAAATTTGTTTCTGAATATATTTCTGTAAATTTTATATCCCGAACTGAATGGTTGAGCTGTTTCTAATGCCATTCAACATCATAATAATCATTCATGGTAAATTATTAGAAATGGTGAATCATCAATACATTTTTATTACGAGGTGAAATTATAAAGCCTAACCAGCATATAACAAATTAAAAACCAATCTAAATTGATTTTGATTCAAGAATGGTTCTTCATAAGGTCATGGATAATTTTCGGCTCTGCCACGGAACAATATAATCTTAACAACTATCGTGTTCCCTATGGACATGGTTACATTGACAATTGGCTTGAATTTTGTCCTGGGAGAGAAATTGATCATATAACAGCCCCGACGGAGGTTATGGCCCAATTAACGCCAGATTACCGCATGCGGGTTAACTCTTTTCTTTGTGATGCGACCATCACGATGATTCCTTTTGTCAGCACGATGATCGCGTCACGAATGGATACCAGACCTACCCATTGTGACGATAGTTTTCACTTGCTTGTTTCTCGAAAACCGTAAACTGTACCATTTTGATATTCTACGTGGTCAAAGAATTAACTCAGTGCCGATCTAACGGTGCATTTCGTTTCAAAATATCTCATTTGGATTCAGTACAGTAGCGTCCAAACTAAGCGTTGTAAAAGTCAGTGCCATTTTTAATTGCCATTTTAAAGCCGTCAAAACAAATTGTACCTGGATTTTGGTTGTGTTCCAGGTTTTAAACTTATACTTTAAGCGGTGCTAACGGCCTAAAAATCGATGTGAAATTGATGCAATTGAAAAGTGGATAAGACCAAAGGCTTATTTGCATCATCTTCTACACGACAGCGAAATGTTCGGATTTCTATTATCGGTAATACTAGGTGAATTTCAGATAAAAAAAACGCTAAATACAAATTCCTCCGTCTATTCTAGTGAACTATGTATATATTCGAGTTATAAACACTGTAAGTACAACGGCGTTTGATTTTTGTAACCTGGGTGAGTTTGTTTTAACAACTGATCAGCAGGGTCTTGACGTACGATTATTTCCTCATGCATTGGATCTACAACGCCTTTATTAGGGAGAGGGGTAGATGAGAACACTGTTTACTCGAATGCGTTTTTTAGTGTCTCGTCTCCCCGTTCATCAGTGGTAGTGGTGTCTGCTGACCGTTTTTTAATTGTAAGATTTTTGGTTATTTTTGACAAGTGATAATAATCCTATTAATTAAATCTCCAGAATTCCAATATATGTGATGTTGTTAAAAACGCCAAGGATGAATATGCGTTGAAGCCATACAGTTTTCAATAGATTTTATTCAAAATGAAATTTACAGTAGTTTCTAGTCATTACCAGTGAATTTTGACGATTTTGGTGAAAATTACACAATTTTCTCTACTTTCGGTGCGATTTCCGCTCCGATCATGGTTGCAAATATGGTCTAATTGATCAGTGGATAAGTCTAAAGAATTATTTGCATCTTCCTTTAAACGTTAGAGAAATATTCAGAATTTTAACATCAACAATAATACCTCGAATTCAAATTTTAAGCGTAAAATACACACCTACGCGTCTCTGTACGAGTTGAGATGGGTTCTCTTCTTATTTCAAATTCAATAAAATGCCCTTACAGTTTAAAACTAGGAGAATTGATCAACGAATACAAAAATCTTCCGAAATAATTAACAATCGATAAAATCAAGTTTACGAGAGAATTTTTTTTGTTTGTTCACTTAACTGTGATAAGGCTGTGATTTCGAATTTTCAATTTTTAGGTTCATCTCGGTCAAAATTTCTACTCAACATTTTTCTACCTAAAACACAGCTATCTTAACTCGTAAAAGATCATTTTCCACTAGAGGTTGTATTGGGCGACAATTTGGTGTTATTCGTGATTCAAAATAACCAACTTCCGGTTTCCATCCGTCACTTCCGGCGGTACTTCCGGTCTCAAAATTGTTCCAAAATATCCCGTGTCCAATTTAGGTGGGCTAAAAACTCTGAAAACACTAAAAACAGAATTCGGTAATACAATTTTCAGGTTCCCCTATGCTGTATGCCTATAATTGTCGGACATTAGCCTTAAATGTCGACATGTCATCTCGATGTAGAACTTTGATTATTAAGTATGGTCCACGATATGTCTTGTCATACTTTGTCATACATTTCAGGTCGTTTAACAAGGGCCTTGTTCCCTTCATCGAAAGAAAGTTGGGGTTTGATATGTTTCTGTTTGGTCTTTTCCCATTTCTCTGCGACAAGTTGTTTGATTTCTTTCCTCTTGTTACGTTCCGTTATTGTTTCGTTGAATCGTAATTGATATCCGAACGCCATTGTATACGGTAAGAGTTTGTTTGCAATTCTCCTATATCAACGACATCATTATTTCTCGAAATGAACGGAACGTTCGCTCAACTTGACTATTCTTATTCTTTCAGTAGGCGGTTGCTCTAATCAACTCTACGTTATTCGCCACCAGCACATTTTTTAATTCTCCCCTGCTGTTTTCAAATATTTTCAAGTGACTTTCACCGTATACTTTGCCGATTTCGATTCAATTGGTTCGAATCTCGCGAAACTTTATTATTCGCAAACGACGGTCATGACGTATTTCATTCCTAGGTATGATCTTAACTTAACGTGTGATAGGTGAACTTGGATTACTTTAAATGGCGTTGATGCGCGTGTACGTTTATCAATCTTTCGATTAGCGCACGGTCGCTCTTTATATCTAAGAATTTGAGCATTATCGATAAGCTTTTTGTGCTACCGGATATCCCTGATCACTTTGCATGCTTTTAGTAGTTTATCATCGTGGACCTTGCTATTTCTGCTCAGATATTAATATTATCTGCTCTACATTATTACCCGTTCGTCGGTTTCTATACGAGACAGGCCGTCAGAGATTGGGTTATTACTGTACAGATCTTTTTAAACTTGAAATCGAAATATAGAATCTCAGTACACCATCGGGCATCTATCTACTGGGGAAATATCGGGCAATGTTTGCTTTAGGTTCTAACCAGTTGAATACCGCTTGTGAGTCTGTTTGCAGGATAAAAGTTCGGCCAAGCAGTAGATGGCGAAGCTTTATTAATGCTTTCTTTATCACATACAACTATTTACGGAAGATCGCATAACGTTGGTGTGTCACGCTGAATTTCATGCTGTCATCTCTGGAGTGAAGTTAAATCTTCCCCCTTACTTCAGTAAGGTTTACTGACCGTGGTGCTAGGTTGTTGACAAACTTATGCCATAACGGTACCATACCAAGGAATGACAATTGGTACTTCCCGTAGAATCGTCTTGTGTTTAGTAAGTGTTTTTGGAAATTTCTATCAGTCAGAATAAAATCGTCCACGTAGTTTTGAATCTGCTTCCTGTCGATTCCTTACATTACCTGGGTTATGACTCTAATGAATGTTGAATCGGATATACGAAGTCCAAATGGAAGGGCGTATAATTGGTATTCTTTCCCAGAAAAATGGAGTCCTGTAACTTGACCTATAGTTGTGTGGTACTGTTTTGAACATTAGGTCTGACAACTTTTCTGCTATTACAGGATCATGCGGTAGCCGTTTGTTCAACTCCCTGTAATCGATGCAAATTCTCAGGCCCGCTTGGGTTTGACTATTCATTAAGGGTTTCTTTACCATCAAGACCGGTGAGTTAAAACTTGATTGTGCCGGCTCAATCTAACCGTCTGCCAAACAACCTTCTATTATTTGGTTGGTGCGCTGTCTATAATATATCGGTGTGTGCCGAGAAGCTGTATAGTCGAATATCCTTCATTGGAATATTTGCGATATTTTTCTCGCATATTACATCCTTATTGCCCACGCCAAATATATCGGCATATTCTTATCAATTGTCGCATTTGGTGATTTTAGAGCTCGCTATATATGGATTCCATAAACATGTTAATAGTTCCAATTGTATCAAGTATATCAGTCCCCATCAATATCTCGGCCGGTAAGTTGTCGATGACGGACATGTCAATCGCTATTCTTATATTATTACGGATAATTATTATGGTGGATAGACTATCTTTCGTTTTAAATATTTCCCCATGTGAGCCTACAATGCAATTTTTATTTTTTTCAAAAGCTTCGCGATATTATATTTATTTACAAAATTTCCACTTATACTTGTCTCTGTACTCGCTATGTCAACAATACCTATGAAAACTAAGTTTCGATTTTTCACGATCATGACAAATGTTATTTCCGCCATATTATTTGAATTGTTTGTCCTAACGTTGTTACCTAGTTTTTGCTCTTCCTTTTAATTCTCAACGGAATTTTTGTTAAAGCCATTTTTTCGTGGAAAATATCTATCCTTGGCTTTGTCCCCTATAAATCTGTTGTGACCGGGTTTCGATCCGATTTAAATCTGCTGTGTGGCCTCTACTATAAGGTCTTGGTATATAATAGTACTGGACTCTGACAAGATTATAGGTTTTCCAATTTAGGTATTTCCTTTTATTATAATCATTGTCGTGGTGGTTATATTCTTGGTTCCAGTTTTCTATCGGTTGGTATTCATGCTCACTATATTCTTTTCTTGTCTTGTACGGGTATGGCTGCCAAGGTATATGGGATTGCCTTTTATGTTGTATGGGTAATGGGTAGTATGGGGTTTCATAGTAAAATACAGCTGCGTTCTCGCTTTCTCCTTCATTTTCTTCGGCCATATATATTTCCCAAAGTGAGGTGCTTCCTCATTGATGGCTTCAAGAAAACAAATTACAGATTATATGGTAATCGAATTATATAAAATCTAGATAGAAATTAAAAAATGCTAATTATTACTAGCAAAGAAGAAAGTTCTCCAAAAAACTCAAACTCCAAAAAAACTATCTCTTTCTTTACTTTTTATCAAAATTCCCAAAAAATCAAATTGCAGGCAACTAACTACGTTCCTAATTTTAAAACCTCCAACAATATACAATATATATACATTTATTTTAATATAAAATGATTGCTGAGAATTTCCCATTTAAAAACCACCAACTCTTATTTAAAAATATCTCAAAAATGATCAATAACTTCTAAAAAAAATCCTACCAGGAATAAAAGTTATAAAATCTCAATGACCAAATTTCGGACTACCCATCGTCTTTGTATCCTTATTCAAACATAACTAATTTAATCGGTTAAGCCCCATTAAGTTTCAAATGTTTTGATATTCAATTTGCTCACAAACCAATTCCAGCTCAAATGATTTTGCGAACTGAAGAACTAAAATATAGTAATAATTAATCGAATATTACCCTTAACAATATACGCCGTAGCTACATGATACTTACGTTAATAATACAGTTTATATAAACTCTGGAATAAATTCTAAAATAATAACTTCTCAATTGACTCCCAAATATAAACTCACATCACTACAATCAAAAATCCACTATAAAATCCTTTTAACAATTTAAAAATATAATTAGGGACCAAGATACCCTTAAAATCCGGAAAAAGCTAAAAACCACTAAATTCACAAACAAATTTTAAAAATATCCAAGAATACCACGCCAAAAAAATTCCATAATTATATATTAAAAAAACCAATACTATTATACAATGCCTTCTCATAAATCGGGACACCCTAAATCGGGACAAAACGCACAAATCGGGACAATTTTTCCAATTTTTAATTTTTGGAAAAACGCACAAATCGGGGAAAAAATTTCGGATAATCGTCTTCAACACTGATGTAATTCTACATTTTTGAAAATATTTTTCTTATCTTGAAATAAGGGATGGGAAAGAATCTTACCTTAGATGAGGGAAATAAAATAAATTTTATACTGGGAGTCAACAAAATGTTCACGTCGGCAAGTTGCATCGTTTTTTTCTTCGCTTTGGAATCGAAGAGTTCGAAGATCATTGGTTCAAAGAATAATTCGAACAGCTGATCACATAACAAATAACCTCGAAAATCGGAAGAAAAAATAGCAAAGAACCAGACTACTTGAACCACCTCAGGTTCAATTCGAAGATGTAAAAAATAGCTGAAATTATGGTGAGTTTGGAACCAGAATTCGGTAAAACGTTTTGGGATATCCCAATCGGGTGATGATTTTGATGCCGAAATTGCGATTTTGATACCGAAATCGGGACAAATCATAAATCGGGACACAAACTTGGCCTGTTTTCTGGGAAAATATGCACAAATCGGGACAATGTTTCACCCTTTTGTGTCCCGATTTATGGGAATGGACTGTATGATAATTAAGTCCAAATGGCACAATTTATACGAAACAGTAGCAAAAGTCCATACGAGAATTCAATCACATCAGTCGCCTTTATGTGTGCAACATATTCAAATAGTGTTTTTGAAGCGGTCGAAAGTAGTTTTCGCTTTATACTCGTGTGCTCTGGCGTTTATTTAATGTGCAATACATGGTTCTAATTATATTTAATTATGCACAACAGAAGATAATTTGACAGTTTATAGTTCTCATTATTTCTAACATCTTTATTTCTAACATCTTGCTACCTATAGTAAGTATTTGAATTCACCAATTAATTTTCAATTCGACTTTCGACACATTGTACAAATACTCAATGGGTGTCCGGAACCTGTCGATATCACTTTCGACCGGGGTTATAACTAATATCTTGTAGCCTTCTGAATTTATGAAGTTGATCTAGCGGAACTACTTTTAGGCCAGTGGT
>SCLF01069210.1:0-11562 GCA_004367975.1 Mesochordaeus erythrocephalus
AAATTCCTAAATTTAGGCTTACGAAAGTGGTAAAAATCTAATTGACTCAAAACCGCCACCCGATAGAGATTTGGGATATGTGATATGTGACAATGCGCCTTTCCGGGTTAAGTTAGTAAACATTTATGAACTCATGCGAAAGCCAAGGTTCGGTTCGTCATCGAAAAAACCTTAAATGAAGACGGCGTGAAATTTTGGACGAAGCACGACTACAAAGATTGTCCGATAAATAAGGACACGATAAGTCGCTGGCGAATGCAGTTTAAGAAGAAGGGAGTGATCATTTCGCGACAGCATCTGGATTACGCGTCGATTATCAAAACAATGCGCAAGAAAAAAGCTTATAAGAAAAAATTAACTCCTAAGAAAGTTGCTGGACCAACCATGGTATGTGTCCATATACAGTTTTTTTTTTGGTTTGGGCAAAAAGATTGGAAGATATTGAATTTGTCGATTTTTCGTTTTTCCATTTTTTATCCATCATAATTTTACCAGTAAAAATTCAAATATAGGAAAAGAAAAACGGCTAAATTTTTCTACATCGTTAAAAGCACTGATCCTCGGTTTATAATTAGGTAAAATTTCTAATTTCTGGTGATCGGCATCAAAAATTGTGGCCGAAGCTCTTGTTAGACTGGTGCTACACTGACTTTACCCCCACATAAAATAATTCCGATTTCAGACCGGAAGTTTCATCGGAAGTGGAAGCTAAAAATCGGCGATTGATATTTTATAATTGGGAATCACACCAAATTATTTAAAAAAATCGACTTAAAACCTTCTTGCGCACATTTTACGATAACTTTGACAATTAACCCAAAGTAAACCCAAAAAAATTCCAATGTCGATGTTTACCCGACCAACAGTTTTAAGCGTATGTAAGGGTACGTAATCATCAATATTCATCAGAGAAGCAATCGAACCTGTACGGTTTTTTTTTTCATATTAACCTGTACGCTCTTAGCTTTTTTTGCGACGATTTATACCGGAAGTTTGTAAAAATTGATACTGGCGATGCTTTTCTTCGACAATACGTACACAAGCACATTTTACGGAAAGTCACGTGTTAGTTTTGGTACATTAAAATTAAGTTTTTTATTCATAGGGGTATAAGTGTTAGTTTAACCTTTGACTGAAGGTTTACAACGTTTAAAGCAATAGATATAATTACAAATGAGAAAGAACATGCTCTTATGACTCCGGTTGTCAGCATTACTTGTGAATGCTGAATATCAAGCCATTTCCCTTTTGTCTAGTACGGAAGAAGTCTATCCGTTTATGTAATGATTTACGTTGATATACATAGTAAAATATATTCTAGTCTAGATCAGCAAATACCGAACGAAAAGAGGCTCTGGATGTGTAAATGGCTTTAGATTCGATATTCACATAAATTGTAATATATTTTTGGCTTTGCAATCAACACTCATATAGTAATATTGGTTAATTGTGCCTTTCTCAAACTAGGAACTGAGTATAATACATTATATATGACACATTTAAAGGCCTTTCTAGATACTCTTTGGAATTTTAGGCTCAGCGAAGAAGAAGAAGCATCCGAGGAAGAAATTTTTAACGTTCATTTCGGAAGTACCGATAATCGAACAAATGACGAACAGGTAATCCCACGACTCCATATTTAATAATGACCCTCGAATGATACCCCGAATTTTAGATGAATAGTCCTTTGTCCGAATTTTTAACCGAAATTCATCTGTGTACTTTTATGTAACCGATAGATTTTTCGCCGAACAAAATATTCGCCGTTCCCGTTTGCGAACAGTGCTTTCTAAGACTTTAAAAAAATGATATGCAAGCTAATTCTCATTGTTCTCCTCGGTACTGTCCATTCCAGAATGTTACTCGTGAATTTAGTTTTTCGGGCTTGTCAACCAATAAGAAACCTCAGATTGCATTTTACCCGAAAAATAAATATAATTCTCGAAACGTGCCTTATTAGCGATTTGCAATGATAATGACGCACGTCTCCTCGCAGATTTGTTTAATGGGCTCCACTGTAAAATGCCAACGTGTGCAGAATAGTTGCGATGCATTTCAAATTCGGTTCAATGTACTCCAATTCGTCATTGGTTTTCGGTGAATATTCATCCCAAAACGAAGTAACTCAAGAGGACTCCGCCGAAGAATTGTAAACAGACTTGGGTCTACCAGACGAGAAGTCCCCGTAAACATCCAGCAAATTACGATTAATAGTTTGGCTAGAAAACTACGAAGATGTCAAGAACTGGAAAAACAAAAAATACCGTCGAGAAATATATTATAAGCCACGATGTTCAAATACGAATTCCACGTATTGCACGTATTAATGGTTATCGTGTCAAAGAGGAAACGAAAAGAGCATTATTCTCAATGACCAATGAGGAAGCCGAAAAATATCCGTATGATCAAGGAGAGAGTCAATATAATTCGTTAAAATATTTTGGAATTTTTTCGACTTTTTTTTTACTTTTTCGAATTTGTAAAATGTTTTCCGTTGCCTTTTTTCGGTGGCATTGTCTGAAGGATAGGATTCTGTAGAGTTTTCTAACGAATCACGACAATCTTTGATTTGTCGAATTATGAGATTCGGAAGACTTTTCGACGGTCAAAATAACTAAAACAAACGGTGGTTTTGTGAGTTTCACGTTTTACCGGTTTGACTCCAAAAATATTACCCTTTTGGTTTTAGTACAGTAGCGTCCAAAATGAGCGTTGTCAAATTGAATGCCATTTTCTCAGCCGTAGTTGCATTATCTTAATTAAAAAAAAGGTTTGCACCCAGAAATTATAGTTGTGTACCGATTGTATCAAAAAAGACTAAATTTTAATAACTTTAACCCTCTGGGCAAAATTGACCACGGAATGTACCTATTACTTGTAACGTTAAATGTGTTAATAAAATATGGGTCTCGTGTTCCTCGTACATCTTACTTCTAGATCTTTAGCTCTAATCTGGTTATTTTCCGTGTTTTCGTTTCTGTGATAGGGCCATTTATAGTACGCCTTCAATTGGATAATTTAATAAAAATGGACAAAATAAAATTCGTTACAATTCGAATTTGAAAACAAGAAATTCCGAAAATAAAGAATGTTGGGCTGGAATCACAGATAAATTTTATATTACTGATTTTAAATTTTAACTCCTGGGGATTAAGTATCAACAACTGCAGCCATTTTGATGGTCAAAAACCACAGAGTGTTAAATAATATAATACATCAATAACTGAATTGTTCTCTATTCCTCTCTCTATGGTACATACAAATGGTTCGCACACTCTCTCCCTGTTTAGTGCCGTAAAGAGCCTTAACGTCGGTTTTTGGGGACGGTGCGAAAATCGATAAAATCTGTTTCCTTATTTTGGCACGCCATAATAATTCCGCAAATAGTTGTTAATTATGTCCTCTAGATATCGGATTGTTAAATCGGACACAAAAACTAGCTTCGCTAACCCTAGTTTTTGTGTGTCTGTTTATAATTTCCTTTTAATTCGAAAATTAGTTTCCTCAATTTTGACAACACCCGTTTTTTTCCTTTTTATGTGATCCAGAAATGAATGTTCGATAATTAAGGATGAACCAATGTCAATCACATTGTCCATTAACACGCATCTACATACTGAATAGATGTATTTAAAGACCAAATCGTTAGCTATATAACGGTAAACATTTCATTAATACATTCTCTACCTACGTGCTAAAGACGTATAACACGCTTCGTTTAGGTCGGGAAGAAAAAATACAGAAAAAAAATACAGAAAAGTTTTTGGCCTACTATATTACTTAAAGTTGGTAAAAGTAATTTTTTTCCATGTGTTTGGTACACAACTAACATATCTGTGCGCATTAGATCGGCCGTGGATTAATCTTTAATTATGAACAAACTCACTAGAATACAATTTATCGGCTTCGCGAAAAATAAGAAAGTCGGGTGGTATCTATGGGTTAAAGCAAAATTTCCTCGATAATCTTTTACGTAAGATTCTGGATTCTTATTTGATAATTTCTATTCTGGTCGCTTTACGGTTGGTACAGCTGCACAGGTAGGGTGACCAGATCGGTTTTTATCAAAAAACGGGACAAATTTTTTAATTTGGTCACTAGTCCCAAAATGTCTCAATACTGATATGAGTAGCTCTACAATCACCAAAAAAGCGGGACACCCCAAAAAATCCGAACAGCGGGCGTCCCTCTTTGGTGGGACATCTGATCAGCAGATCCTATTTTCAGTTACTGAGGAAAATAAGTCCAGTAGTTTGGTCGGTTATAAATTGCTCAGGAAAGCTCGTTCGAGAGACAATCGGTAAGAACATCGGAAATCCAAGTTAATGGTAAATTAAATTTCGATTAATATTTCGAACCACTGGACTGATTTTCCTCAGTAACTGAAAATAGGATATGCGCAGGTAACGGTTAAATATGCACCTAATACCAATACGTTATGTGTGAAAAGTCAGTTACCGGACTTGGTCACGCACTAGCATTGGTTTTAGGCGCGCAAATTAAAAAACCATCTATGACGTCAGAAAATCATCTGTGTACATTATTTGTTATAAAACCAGCTTTTATTGCCACCGTTTGTCAAAGTTATTGATTTTGGTTTATGTCCTAGCTTATCACACACCTATCCATGTCGGCCCCTCCCCCTCCAGGCAGCACCTAAACTTTTAACGAGACTTCCCCAGTCTGATAGTTTGTTCTTGCGGTTCCGAGTCTATTTTCAGAATTGCCCTCGTACAGTTAAACCCCTCTAAAGACAGACATTTGAAAAAGACCTTTTTTAAAACGTTAATTTTAAATCGTGCTAGATTAATTAGGCCCCTGGGCATCCAATAAAAGTATCACGAACACACTGTGATTATTTTTTTTAAAGCTGCTTAGTGATCATACTTTGGGATCGTGGCATGTTTTCTAAATCATAAAAAAATACAAGTCATAAAGCCGTGAATTTGCCACTTTTTGATTATTTTGGCTATAACATTTCTGGGCTATAACCAGGTCACGTGTTAAGAATTCGGGGTCGGCATTTTTTAATTATAAAAAAAGTTCAAGAAACATATTTTTTTTAATATTCTATAAATCGCGTATACCAAGTAGGACAGCATAAATATATATTGTACAAAAGAAACGGACCTGTATCTCGAAAAATTTTGATAAACTTCCTAGTTATTTTTCCACATATTTCGACCTATTTTTATACTGACTACGCTGGTTGTGCATATTTACATTTATCTTCTTCAAACATATCTCTTTTGGTTTTAGTACAGTATCGTCCGAACGGAGCGTTGCACGAAGTCCTTTTTACCGCCGCCATAGTTATATTTTTTGTAATTAAATAACTGTACATTGGAATTTTGTTTGTGGACCGAATACAAGAAAAAATAACTTTTACGAACTTTAAGTAACATAATACTGCGAAACTTTATTTTGTGTATATTTCTCCCTCCTAGTGGTTCAACGTTTTAGAATGCCTCTCGAGTACTCTATAATAATATTAGTTAAATCTGTTAAAATGTATTATAAATATTCCTAGGTACATTTTGAATTAAGAAAATCCAATTACAGTTGAGAAAAAGGCATCCACGTTGACAACCCAAAATAGATATTTTAAAGCGAGTTACAGGAAAAATGAGAAATGGTAACTACTGGTTAGATAACTTTTATAATGATACAAAATGGTGTTTATTTAGTTCAATATATGAATTTCTTGTACATACAGAAGTCGGCCTTCAAGAGTATTTTTCGTTTCATTTCTTTTGTATCAACCACACCTTGTACTATACATAATATGAGACCTTATTTATGCAAATGGGTTATCCTTTAGGTAAACGGAATAGTTCATAATAATAATACGACTTAGTATTCTACTTTCAGCTGACAGAATATTATAGTTGTGACTGGGCAGATATCGTATATTTAATAATTCTTTGCCATAATAAAATTAATCGAGAGTATTATACACCGTGGCTTGGCAGAGTAACACAAGTATTTCATCTGAGGAGCTTGGAATATACAGCAATGTTGGTTTAAAGAGAAAGGGAACTACGCAAATTTGTTCATGTATTCACCATAACTTTTAAAAAGATAAATATATTATTGACCTATTTCATTGAAAGCCAAGTGGTGTTTAAAAAGTTTTGGAAATATTCTGGGAATAATTTACCGTTATACTTAGTGTAGTTAATTGTACTATAGGAACTTTTGTGAATTACAGTGAATTTTTTCTCCTTTGGATTCCACTTATGTGTATGTTCATTGTACTACTTTATTTATACTATATTCCTTTCCATGTAAACCTGCCTTTATGTACTAACACATGATTTTGAAGGAATTTTAAACCATAACCTCACTTTGTTGTGGTCATACTTTAAATGGTCTTGTCTAAATTTGATATTTTTTTTAAATTCTGTGTTGAACTTCACATGTATTTTATTTCTTATTAAGCCTAATCTGCTTCAGTATATAAACTGTAATTTAGTGAGTCAATAATATTGAAAATAAATTCCTTCACATACGAAAACGTGGTATATATATTAACTCCGTATTTGGACAAATGTTGCGTTAGAAGTTCCTCCATATTTGGACTACCTCAAGACTCTCCGTTATAACAGTAATGTGTGCAACGATCTAGACAAACAGTCTACCACGATTTACCCGTTATGGTAATGGATAAAATGGATTTTGTTATATTATCCTACAAAATTGTAGGATATATACAAACAAGCGTGTACTGTCTTTCTGCTTTTGAGAGCTTCCGAAAAATGTCTAGGGATATTAGGAAAAAAAGTCTATTATTGATTTTTGTGCAGACTGATGCAGTGGTAACATTACAGCGCTATAAACTTAATCTATTTTCGATCCATTTCTTGCTAAATTTGGCGTATCTTCCAAATTATCCACGGGTAATGCCCTATAGTTGTATATATCATGTATGGACCTACATGGGACCAAGACTGCTATTGATACTAATCCCGCTGTTGTACATTCATCGTGAAATTCCGCATATGGGTATTAACGTTCCCTAATTGCGTGTAATAATTCTACCTTATGGTTAGGATTTTAAACATGAGCCTGGTCCATATTCCAAAATATATACAGTGGTGATAGTAAAATTTGGATTAGATGAGGACTTCAGAGAGCCAATTAAAAGTCAAGCTTAATCCATTAGGCCTGTTACCAGTTAACTAGGGAAACGGTACACACAAAGTTACACAAATATTTAGCAAAATAATATTGACACCAATAATCGTCAATAGCAGTTTTTTTTTTCAATTTGATTACGATAAAAGTATAGTTTTGATTGATTTGGATCATTGTGATTTTTTTTATTTCTCTGAAAGCAGGTTGATTCTAGATCAAGCCAAGTTTTTGAAAAGTTTTTTCGTCAAGTTCCATTTTTGTATAACCCTGCAATACTTTATGGATAACATATTGTTTTAAATTACTTGTCTATATACTAAGTTTTTATAAAGGTTGAGTAGAAAAATCGGGGCTGATTGTACATCAGTATTTAGTGAGTTTATGTGGGTGAACTGAGCATTATTGCGGCCCAGTCAATTTTGACTATTTACTACGTATTCATTCCAGAATATGTCTTGTTCTAAATAACCAATTACGTGGTTTATTTTATTATTCGACTTATTGCTTCTAGTGTTATTTCTTGATGTGTTAGAATGATTGCGATTATTATTGCTATTATTATCATTAATTATGCAAAACAGTCTCCGGCAATTTAAACATATATGGTAATAAATTGATTATTGTTAGAATTTTTACGTTGATTATTATTAGAAATTTTACTGGATTGACGTGGATGTCTATCATTACTTTTAAAATTGCTTCAGTTAAACTTTAGGCGGTTAGCTCTCTATATTACGGGTTAAACGGTATAAACCGTACCACTAATATATATAGCATTGTACAGTGGTAGTCCCGTATGTCATATTATTTATTATCCATTTTATAAACCACCTAATTACCTTTAGATCAAGTTCTTTATTAAAACAGTTATGTTATTAAAATTATTATTGAAAAAGGAGGGCACACAAACTATACGTAACGATTAGTCTATAAACTTACAACCGTTAATCGGACGTCAGTTTGTGTCAAAGTGGCGATATATTAAACTTGAACTTATCGAGATTTTCTTAACGTACATTCAGACCCCCAGTGCCTGTTAAAATACCGTAAATTTATGTTTGAGAACTATCTCTTCTCGTTTGATACAATAGCCTCCAAACTGAGCGTTGTCTAATTGAGTTCCATTTCTCTTTTGTCGCTGTAAGAACTCATTGTGCAAGGCTAGAAGCCATCGTCAATTATGTGATCCACTAATGCGACGATTCTAGAAGACTAATCTGCAGATTAAAGAGATATATTGAGTGATTGAACCCTTAGTTATCTAACGGTAACGCATTCTCGAGATACATGCGAACCCTATTAATAAATATAACTACTAAATATTAAAATATTACCTAAAGTTAGCAAAAGTTTTTTTTTATGCAATCGGTAAAGAAGTAAAATTTATTGGTACGATTTTTTTTTTAGTTAATAAAATCCAATTATGTTTAGGAAATGCAATTTAAAGGTAAAACAGCATATGCACCTAGTTCCGTATGGAACCAAAATAGAGATACCATTATATCAGAAATGGATAAATTTTCAATCATGCAATATGTTACAAAGATACAATTTCTGTCTTGTTTGTTAACACGTCGAACCACATTTCCGAATACAATTTACTTGTACATATTTTGCGGAAACTTCAGATCTCATATCAATATCTGTTTTAGCTTTTTATTAATTAGTCAAGCTTTATACGATTATGTAAATATTTAGAATAAACACATTAACCCGCACGCTGAAATCTGTGTCGCTCGACCCATATGATCACCAATCGGGCCATAACTTGTTAGAGTGGTGATACGCCCCATTTGTTAACCAGGACCTATCCATAAAGCCCCACCATGTTTTTTAACGTACTTTTAGATCGAAAGTGGAGGCAAAAAAACGGAATTTTCTTATTCCAAATCGGGAATCACACCAAATTATTGCCCAACTTTTCACAATTTAAGTCAGCTGTGTCATAGGAAAACATCGAGCCTTACTTCCAGACCGAATTTTCCTACGCACATTTTAGCATAACCTTCGGGCTCAAAAAACGAAAAATCCGAAAATTGCGGAAATACTGAATGCTTTATATTACCACTAGAATTCATACCCATAATAAATAAGAAACATATTGATGTCTAGAACTGCAATAATGTGTTTCACGAGAATCTGTCGAGCGGCACAGATTGCAGCGTATGGGTAAATCTATCCGTGCAGCCTACGGGTTAAGTTGGTTTATATTTATGAACTCAAATGAAAGACAAGGTTCGCTTCGTCGTAGAAAGAACACTGACGAAAAGTGGCGTGAGATTTTGGCGTAAGTACGACTATCAAGATTGTCCGATAAGTAGATCAACAATCAGTCGATGGCGACAGCAATTTAAAAGACGTGGTATAATACCTGGTGATCCTAATGTTACAAAGACGACAGCAAAAAGGCCTAAGAAAAAAGAATATAAGAAAAAGTTGCCCGAAGAACGGCCTCCCGCTGAGGTTGCTAACAGGGTAATGGTACGTGTCAAATATAGAGTTTTGTGAATATTTATATAAGCTCTTCTCGCTGCTTCTATTTCTTTTACCACTGGGGTTACCCTTTGAGCCTTTTTACTCAAAACTAAGCAGCGTTAGGTCAGGATGCCCCCCAGAACTCCCTCCTGACAACCATTTTTTGAGCGGAAGTGCTACCTAAAAACCCGAAATAGATGTTTTGGATTTTAGTGGATTTTTGAATCCATGGTCGCCTACTTAACAAATGACAATTGGAAGATTTCTACTTTTTTACTATTTGTGAGAGGTTATCGACCATCTATTTCTAATCTTCCAGTGAAAATTTAAGCCGATTAGCTCCACGTGTTCTCTCATAAAATTGATTTCACTGTTTGTGAATTTTTTCAGAAGAATTGTGTTTTGGCGTATGTCGTTTTCTAGACATTACTCTTACCACATATATAATAATAATTACGCCATCTGTGATTTAGAAAAAGAAAGGGTATTTAATCTGGATTAATCGTAATAGTCCCGATGAGAAAAATTTCCTATTTTTTGTGACGTTTAACCAGTGGATACCGCAGGCGAAATTTCCTGTGGATACCGTGTATTGACAAGATCTCTACCGCTCTTCCTTTTCATCTCAAGCCAAAAGGGAACAATATTTTCCGTTGAAATTTTGAACTATGGAAGCTATGCTATCTAGCTATTTAACGGTGTTAAAACTATATTAACGCGTAATTTCATTCAAATGCAATTTTCTCGGTCAGAAATATGCCTAGAAATCTGTACCTAGCTTAATAACAGATATGTATTATTAGTAATTATTTGTTACCTATTAGATAATAAATACAACCTGATACTTCTACCTCTAATCTTATATAATATTGTATTCCTCACATGACTTTTTGTTAGTTGAATAAAATCTATTTTTTTTTTCATTAGGCCAAGAACCTTACAATTTCAGAGATTGTACTTGATATAGAGAATGCAGAGGAACTAACTAATGAGACAGATTATTATGACGAAAGAGGAGAGATGATTTTAGAAACAAATTCGACAGGTTCAACATATATTCAATAAAAAAAGTCTTCTATTCAATATGAGAACGTATTTTTTTCCTATGCCAACAATGATACCCTAAAAAAATAATAAATTGAAACTGACTTCCTCTGGTTCCAAACCGTTGGATTTCTGAACAAAAACACTGTGTATTCAATAAAAAAGTTCAGTTCATGGTACGACCGTCAGGTTTTGTCTATAACGACAATGATACAAAGGCAAAGCAACGACAAAAATTGAATTTAAATTGAGGTCCGACCACTGAGATAATGGCTGTTCAATTTTGCAAATCGCTTGGAGTTTCACAAAAAGCGAGAAAAAGCTTACCAAATTAGTTACACTCAACGTTTTTCGTCGGGACTGATTTTGTATGAGGGTATTTGAAAACCCTGTAATAGGTCAAAATTTGAAGCAGATCCGTTAATTCGTTCTAGAGATATCTGCGAAGAAGAGCGTTTTTTACCTTCACGTTTAAAACCTTCAAGTCTTTTTAGTCTTTTAAAAAATGATATAAAGTACTGATGATGATCATAAAGATCGAAAGCTTTACCCTAATGTTATGGTTAGGCGCAATTAGAATCCGATACACGCACAATTTTAATATATATTTGTCTCTATACTTTAGCCCGTACGCAAGAATAATGAAACTAGGCCTACGCAGCAATGTGTGTCGCTCGACACACACTCGTGAAAACAATAATTTCAGTTATGCATTTCAGTTTTCGTGCTGTTGATTGAGGGTGTTGGAGCTGGTTTGGCTATAACTATCGAACCCTTTATCAGAATTCGTTTATTTTTGTCTCATATTCTTCAGCTCATCTCCCTTCACCCCTGTACCAAATCTCGCTGTATTTGGTCTAGGAATTTCGTTAATATTATATATAGAAAGATGGGTAGTCTTACGCC
>SCLF01069321.1:0-11561 GCA_004367975.1 Mesochordaeus erythrocephalus
GGCAAGGCACGGGAAAACCTTCGTGAAGGTATGGTTAGGGGGAAAATGCTATTCGATGCTCGTGGAAAGCGGGAGCGAGGCAACCATACTCCCACGGAGGTTGATCGAAAAAACAAGAGTGAAGATGTCCACTTATACCAAGGAACCTGTTGGTATATCTGGTACACTGAGAGGATGGAGGAGACGGCGAAAAAAGACGAAAACCCAATTAAATGACAACTAAGAATGAAGAAATGAAACTCGAAAAATGCACGGGGTGAGTCCAAAAACGCCTCTGAGCCCGCTAGGGGGCGAGAGGAGTCGGGAGGAGGAATCGGTGGTAACGAAAACATGCGAGTAAAGCGAGAAAAAGACTAAACAGAAAAAAAGGAAGAAAAGGAGAACAAAATCGAAAAAATGAAGAAGTCGCGAAAATAAGAAATATAGAAGCCAGAAGACCAAGAGCAGAACGAATAATGTAGAAAATGCAAATGGAGGAGTAAATAACAACAGAAGGAAGGCGAAGAATTGAGGAGATCGTGAGGAAATATGAAAAAAACTTCCTTTTACAGGACGAATTTCCAGAATTGGTCAAATTACCTCAGTTTGAAATGCACGTGAAGTACTCGGGACAGTTGAAAATAATTCAAAAAAACATGAATGAAGGACTCATGGAACGTTCAAGCAGCGCATGGAACAGTCCCACGTTGCTAGTGAAGAAATCGAACGGTGAATATAGACTTGTAATAGATTACTGGGCAGTGAACGGTGTGATACAGACTGCTAGAATCTTCAGCTGCATAGATTTGGCAGGTGGATTCCACCAGATTCCCATCACAGAAGATGCCGGGCATCTTCTAGGGGTACCCTGTAAGGGGGTATCTGAGCCAATTAAGCCGAGGGGAGACAAAAAAAGAGGGGGCCAAGGGGTCCGTTGTGGACGCCATGGTAGCGAATGAAAGTTTTTTCATTTAATTCATGTTACCCCTGGAGACATGCCGGAATAAGATTATAGGAAGGCCCAGGGTGGTAGGATTAACCGGAAGTAATTAAAAAATAGTCATAGAACGGAACAATCAACCCAAAATGGGGTTAAAACTGAAAAATAAATATACATTTTGGGGGTTAAAAACCGCCAAGGCCGGTGAAATTGAGGACAATTACAAATCTTAGGCCTAGGCCTGACATATCTCCGGGTTTTTGAACATTCAATATTTCGACCAAAATTTGCATATTGAAAGATTTAATTTTTATACAGGACACTTGAAAGTCTAAAAAATGCAAATTGTGCTGCAGAATCGCAGCGAGCACCGTTACAAAGTGGATAATACCCAATGTTTCTTTAAACGCCAGAGAAATATACGAAATTTCTAACATCAATAGTATTAAGTCTTATCCAGATTTAAAATCCTAAATACGTATGTGGGCGTCTACTATAGGGTAATATGTGTATGTCCGTGTTATCAAACTCTGTAATCAGTTGTATTTAAATACGTCTAAAATATTAAACGCAATGGCACTCTTATTCTGAGAAACATAATTAATGAGAAATATTAAATCTCAAAATGGGATGAAATTTCTTCTCATTCTTTGCAAACGATTAATCAACTCACCGAGCGAGCACTTCGCGTTCACAGGCCTTCTTTCGGCTAAACTATGGCCCGGTTGATATCTTGACCAAGTTTTCGATATTTTCCTTTCTGAGAAACAGCTGTTTTAAATTGTAAAGAATACCATAGATTTAGAAGAACATCGAAACATGTAGTGAAAAAAACACCCCCTTTCACCATTATTTTTGATATCTCGAAGAATCGGTTTTACATATTCTCTTGAACAAATAATATTCAATTAATAATCCACGAACATAAATTCACATAAATAAACGTAATCACTGAAATAGTATTCATTGGAGGTATTGTTGAGGTCATTAATGACCTCCGAATGTATTGGTACACACACCTGTCGGAAGTGGCCCCCTCTCCCTTCAAGTTGCACACAAACTTTTAATGAGACTTAGCCAGTATGATAGAGTTTGTACTCTGTATGATACGCGTTCGTACAGTTAACCACCTCTAAAGACAACCAGGTCAAAAAGACCTTTTTTAAAACTAAATCGTGCTAGATTAATTAGGCCTCTGGGCATCCAATAAAAGTATCCAAAACATACTGCGATTATTTTTTTGAAAGCTATGGACCTCGAAATAACATTGTCGAAATGAGAGTAAAATTTTTAGTGAACATACTTTGGGATCGTGGCATGTTTTCTAAATCATAAAAAATAGAAAAGTGAAAAAGCCGTATTCAGGAACAAACAGCCAATTTTAAGGAAAATCAGGCAGTTTAAAAAATGTGAAATTTTATGGCAATACAAAATTTCGCAATTTTTTAAACTGTCCGATTTTCCCTGAAATTGGCTCATTCGATGCGCATGGATGACAGCTACATTTATTCTCATGAGATCGACCCCGAATTGTTAACACGTTACCTAGTTATTGCCCAAAAATGGAAATTCCAAAAAAGCTACAAATGTGATTTCGCGAAGTATGTCGGATTGGCTCGAAAGTGGGCTTATTCGACGCGTTATAACTCAAGCTCCAATTCTTCTCAGAGGACCGATCCCAAATTCTTAACACGTGACCAGTTATAGGCCAACAAAGTTATAGCCAACATTTTCAAAAAGTGACAAAATCACGGCTTTTTGACTTTTCTATTTTTTATGATTTAGAAAACATGCCACGATCCCAAAGTATGTGGTAAAAGCTAAAATACAAGAACAAATGAGTCCATTTCGACAATGTTACTTTCGAGGTCGATAGCTTTAAAACAAATAATCGCAGTATGTTTTTGGGCCTAATTAATCTAGCACGATTTAGTTCAGTGAGCTGCCATGCTCCAACGAGCTAAAATTAACGTTTTAAAAAAGGTCTTTTTGACCTGGTTGTCTTTAGAGGTGGTAAATTGTACGAACGCGTATAAATTTGGACATTCTGAAAATAGATTCGAACCGCAAGAACAAACTCTATCAGACTGGCTAGGTCTCGTTAAAAGTTTGTGTCCAACTTGAAGAGGGAGGGGGCACTTCGGACAGGTGTGGTACAGTGGTAATTGGAAAATGGCACTAATATTTCCGCCAATTGCAAGTCTCTATTTATCGACATTCGGTATATGGAGATTAGGTTTTTGCAAACATACGATAAATACAATATTTAAATATAATTTATTAAGGCTTTACGATATGAAATTCCAAATTAACACCTAATTAGTATTTTTAATATCACACGATTTTTAGAAGCCCTATTTCCAAGTAAAATATATCACGTGAAAGCCTGGATATTCAGCTACATAATACTTGCAACTTCATTTAAAAATAATTATTAGTTTTATAGTTAGAGGTAAACGAAGGACTACTCGTTTGGTTGGTAAAAAACGCGATGGGTGTTGTGATCGAAGCAAGTGTATACTAGCTTCGATGGACACATCCCGTCTAAAAGTAGTGTGAACAAGGAAATTCACTGGCGTGGAACTATGTATGCATATTCCACAGGAACATATCACGGAATAGAGCTGATAGGAATACACGAGACTTTTATTCTTTATTACCGGATATTATAATAATAAATACGAACATCGACAAACGAATCAATGGTTGATCCAGTAATGGAAAACAATCATGATAATATTGACGAGATTTCCGGTCTAAAAGTAGTGTGAACAAGGAAATTCTATGGCGTGGAACTATGTATGCGTGTTCCACAGGAACATATCACGGAATACAGCTCATATCGGAAAACGAATCAATGGTTGATACAGTAATGGAAAACAATCATGATAATATTGACGAGATTTTATAACCGTATATCGTCGTGAGCTAAAAATAGCTGTAATAGGAGGGCCAATTCGAAATCTCTATATATTGATGACTTCGAACTTCGGTACATGGGGAAAAGGGGAGCGCGCCAAGATAAGGAATGTGTGGGGTAAGGAATTTATCCCACATAAGGAAACTCAAATTGGTAGTTCCTCGTTTCCATCTCTCCCTTGAAAACTAGTGAATATTTTTTAATGAAATTTCCAGTATTAGTTAGCTAAGTGTTCATGCTTTCAACTGATGTATTTAGCTTGGAGATCAAACTTCTAGAAATCGCTCACTAAGGGAAAATGAAAGCCAATAAAATTCACTAAAAATGGTTAAAGTTCATTAGTAGCGACTACAAGCTACCTTGAATACAAGTTGCCTTAATATACAGCAATGTCGTTAAGATTGATTGAACAAAACCGGTTGCAAAGTGTATGCTTCATTTCCTTTATATCCTTAACTAATATTCGAATGATAACAAATTACTTAGTTCTGGAGATTGAAATTATTCTATTTTCTCCACGAAGACGATATGGCCTAATTAGTAATAAGCCTAAGCCTACAATCGTTTAGGTATTACTAACCTGATTATGACCGATAGACTTCGCCTCCACCAGATCAGTTACGTCACCATCTAACATCCTGACCCCACCGACTGACGATTTGAACGCAATGCCTGGGACGCATATGTTATTGTCTGCGGTAGCTGCGACTTCACCAGCGCATCTAGTCCCATGGCGATTAATTTCTTTTGTGTAGCCTAAAATATAGTTTACAAAAATATCGAATAACGGATTCGCATAATTGACGATTGTTGGGACAAAAGAGTCGCTGGAGAGAGAAATTTACAAAGCTAGAGTTATGATTTAGGGATAAATTTACTAAATATTGCATCAACTATCATCCACTGAATCGATATCTCCAATTCTCTGAAAGACGACGTTCTATACGTAAATAAATTATTTGCATAAACAGAATTATTAATTAATTTTTTTTTGAGTAGATGCGGCACCTGTCTTGTTTGACGATCGAGTTGTAACTCGCATTTTCGCGAAAACCATACATTGTAATATATTGAAATTTTGCAGGCTTAAATATTAGCTAATTGCCGATCTAACAGGATTTCTCATTTCAAAATATCCCTTTCGGATTTAGTATAGTAGCGTCGAAACTTAGCCTTGTCAAAGTGAATGCCATTTTTACATGCTATTTTCTCAGCCGTAAATGAATTTTCTTAATTAAAACATAATTGTACGTTTCAATTTTAGCTGTGTACCGAATTTATGAAAAACCATAACTTCGGGTGCTACAATGTTTTCGGCTTTATTTCTAGCACGCATTAGTATTTTTAATGAAACTTTTAGCTTTACATAGCTAAACTTCAGTCTTACCATATATCTATTTGATATGGAGATAACCCTTCTTCGTAAAAAGTGTTCTAAGTAAGATAAAATTCACCTTAGAGAAATCACTAGGTTAGCTAGATAATTACAGACAATCACATCATGCTGTGCAAGTCAATTACGCTTTCCACAAATTCGACGCTGCTAGAAGACTAATCGCCGAACTAGATATATATGTGTACGTCGAAGCACGTAATGAAACGAAAAATACAGTCTTCGGCTATTAAACGACTTAATGGTGCTAAAAGTTATTTTTTCACGAATTCAGTACTGAACAAAAATTCCAAGGTAGTTTTTTTTAAACTAAAAAAATCCATTTACGTCTGAGAAATTGTCATTTAACGGTAAAAAGCACTTTGTAGGACGAACTATTTGGAAAATGCTGTGTTAAAACCAAAAGATGTATTTAAAAAAGAAATACCAAGGGAATAATCATGGAAAGATTTAAAGCAAGAATAAAATTTCACAATATTTTAGAGCGTCTAATTTTCCCCAAAGTTAGACTCATTCGACGCGTACGGATGTCAGCTACATTTCTTCTCAAGTGATCGACCCCAAATTCTTAACCCGTTATGAGTTACAGCTACGTGAAGTCACAAATGTGATAGCGGGAAGTATGACCGATTGGCTCGAAAGTGGGCTTATTCGACGTGCCATGACTCCAGCTTCAATTCTTCTCAAATAACTAACCCCGAATTCGTAACACGTGACCTAGTTAAAGCCAAAAATGGAATTTCTAAAGTACAAATTTCCAACAAGTGACAAAAGCACGAATTTTTCACTTTTCGATTTGGTATGATACACAAGCCATGCTAAGTTCCCAAAGTATGTTCACTAAAAATTCGACTCGAAACAATTCCGTTAAAACTATATTTCAGGACGATCAAAATCAATTTGTCCATTTCGACAATGTGACTTTCGAGGTCCATAGCTTTGAAATAAATAATCGTAGTATGTTTGTGATACGTTTATTGGTTATACCTAATCTAGCACGATTTAGTTCGGTGAGCTGCCATGCATTAATGTTTTTTCAAAAAAAGGTCTTTTTCACGTTTTGTCATTAGAGGGAGATAACTGTACGACGCCGTATAATTTCGGATAGTCTGAGAACAGATTCTGAACCGCAAGGAAAAACTATCAGACTAAGTAAGTCTCGTTAACCGACCAGTTGCTCTCTGGACCACCCACATGTGTATGAGGTGACCAGATGTCCCGTAAAAATCGAGACGTCCCAATTTTTTGGTCTTTTTTGGGTGTCGTGATTCTCTCACATTTTTAGTATCTTGTCCCGCTTTTCAGAAATTTTGTGTGCAGACTGAGCATATATAAGTGAAATGATAAATTAAAAAAAAACATTGCAGGGGTTTTAAAAAATCATAAGATGGATAATCGGTTCAGAATTTGAAGATAAACATTAGAGATTATCTGTTTTTAGGGTGATGACGTCATTAGCCCGGATTACTATGTGTAATCCGCAAACAAGGGCTCCCCCTTAGAGAAATAAGGCATATTTAATAATAACTTAAAGGTATGATCAATGATGATTTTTTTTACTTGGCTTTTATTATAAAGCAATTTCAAGTGTTTTACAAGACAACAATAGCTCCAATGATTAAGTTTAGTGGAAAGACACTAAATTTACCAAAAACAAAATCTTGTTTTCATATTGAATCTATAATTATAACAAATAGAAAGCGCTTATTTGGGGACTAAAAGTGGAGAAAATACTGAAAATGCAAATACAGATAGATGTGTAATTACAATCAGATATTGTATAGAACTTTGCCAAATACCGTGGAATGATCAGATTATTCCCCACCTAAAAAAACGATGACGTGCCCTTAACAAAGTCATTAATGTATAAATAATTCTGAGTATGGAACAAGACAATAAATTACTCTCAATAGCGATTCTCTATATACAGTGAGTCCCTAAACAGTGGCAATAAGAGGAGGACCAACTGAAAGTCTCTATTTATTGACAGTATGATGGCCGGTACACATTATGAGTCAGAAACCCACCTACAGTATAACCGTTTAATGGTTTGGGTTCCTATGTCACATCCGGTAACTAGTGACGTCACGTGCTCCAAAGAAGAAGAGACGCAAGTCACTATAACGTCACTAATTGATTCCAGAAACTTCATGAAACATTAGTCATGGCTGAAGATAACGTCACATGTGACATGATGGTACACCAACCAATGACATAACAGCACCAGGACCTGAACCAATGACATCACAGCACCAAGTATATAAGCGGCGTTCCGGAAGCAGACGTCTGCAGTAGGACACGGAGGATTGGTCTACCGAAGAGCCCTCTCCATCGAAGACCGGTCATTCAGAAGAGGACCGCGTAGCTATGAGCTCTTTGTATAAGAGATTATAGAGAGATCCACTGAGAGTCACCACTGTATCATGTAATCCACTGTAATACACAACAGATAAGTAAGAGATAGTACTACACGCACACGGGCAGCAGGTCATGGTCTATAAGGCCACCTGAAAGCATGCATTTATGGGGAAGCTGTAAGTCATATAGTATGCAGAGCAAAGCGTCTGCAGCAATTAGATATACATAGGGTGCACCATGGTGTATATCCTAGATAACCTTAGGCACTTTCCAGCGGGCACAGTAACGCGTACCATTACGCGGAGAGGCACAGCATAGTAAATCATATGTGACGACACAAAGAGACAAGCTGATGATGCCAAAGCTGACATGCGAAAGGCAAGCAGAAAATGGATAAAGATTCGCCAGAAAAACAAGAAGAGCAGGAAGATGGTCCAGAAGGAGTCAAAATGTGATACTTTAATCCACTAAGAAATCAGGAAGGGGGACGATATCAGTTGCGAGAACGCCAAACATCAGCAGAAAAAACAGTCGCGGAATATAAAAACGAGTGAAAAACCGTGAAAAGGACTGGACAAGGAACAGGAGGTGAATTCATGGTATATTTCTGCAAATACAAGTCTTCACTTAACTCCGTATTCAGAGGTAGAGAACACCAAAATCGAAACAGATAATTGACGACTGCTCCTTGAGAACCCTGAGCACAAAGGAAATGTACGCTCAAAAGATTCCGAGGACCCGAATCAAGCATAAGGTGGACCATAAGGAGAGTAACTCTATTCCCGTGAAGAAAACCAGCACAAAAACCGCAACAGGTGAACAAAACGGACAACAACCAAAAAGGAGACATCTGGCGCCAATTTTGAGAGGAACGGATCAACACCCCAGGCGAGACCTCCCTTGACACAAAGAGACAAGTTGATGATGCCGAAGCTGGCATGACAATGGAAAGCAAGGAAAAGAAAAATATCGGATTTAAAAAACCTTTGTAAAAATTTGTAAAATTTTGAAAAATTTATAAAATCTGGAAAATTTGTAAAATCTTGAAAATTTGTAAAATCTTAAAAATTTGTAAACAAAATGTAAACACTGCATTGTGTATAAATTGATGGTAATTTTTTTGTTTTGTTTTTTCTCGTTTAAATAATGGAACGAAAGGAAACCCTAATTATGGATGCTCCGAGTTATTCAAGTGTTGGGGATCTAAGGGGGTAAGGTAAATTTAAATTGATAGTGGTGTCCATTTTCGACGCCGTAGTTTAAGATGTGTTGGGCGACCCTTACACCATTAACAGAAGGGACAAACATCATAGAGCTAAATTGGGAAAACCAATTTCAGCGAAGAAGGATATTCTTCGCTAATTGAACTTCTATAAAAACGAAATTACGACAAATGAGGCTATCGTAGTGGGTTGCGTGCTTGTGCTTCACACCATGGTTGAGATACCATGAACTTGGCAACAGTGCGCTAATACGGTCGTGGATACACCACGGAGTCCCGAGGCGAATTTAAGTAAAAACAAGTATTCAAAATTACCACAGAAAAACAAACATATTGAATACATGTTTGAGCAGCGAAATATTTTATAAAAACAAGAAAAATCCAAGAAAAAATCCTATACGTTAGAAATTGACAAAAATACAGCGGACAAAGATGCGTACTTGGAGGTTAAAAGTAAACAGCGTAATATACTGTAAACGCAATATTTAAAAATAATTTTAACTCGCGCCATTACTATAAATATTTCATATTTTTATAAAACACTTAATTTATACAGCGATTCTGATTTATCAATCTCTGTACTTGTTTTAATTTAGTTTAAGAGAATTATCAGTAGATACCAACCCTTCCTCATAAACTTGAAACAGCTAATGGCCCCTACAGGTTACTGCCACTTTGTAGGAACTCACGCTCGATGAAAAATACAAACCTATTAAAAATTCCGTTAAAGGTGGGTTAAGCTGCTTGTTGCTAAAACTTTCCTTTTTCGTCACTTCAAGCTTATCATTTCTGTAGTTATAATGGGGTGTTGGATCATCGTCATCACTATAATAGTTTATTACTGGCAACAGTTTAAACTATTGTTCCCAGAATTAATAGACTTTCCTATTCACATCCCAGGATGCAAGCTTATCATAATTTTTCTTCAAATCCGGATGATCTAGTTCAATTCCATCGTCCAATATTGAGACTACGATACCTTTGCTCAACGTTCAATAAGTGTCACTTTTTTTATTTGATTTTTTATTAATAAAAAAAACTATCGCCACGATCGTATATCCCACATCCGGTCACAGTGGACTATTTGAATAAATGAGATTTTGACCACTTTTGTAAATCTAAATTTAGTCATTGAGACTCTTCATATTCAAACCATTAGGTTTAGCCTGTTATGTATTTTGGACATTGAATGTTTTCTACCGGCAGTGTTTAAATGCCTAAATTTAGCCTTACAAAAGTGGTGAGGAACTAAAACATGATTTATGGTGATGCTGCTAAATAGCCACAAATTACCATATTTATATTATAATAACATATACCGTAGTGTCGTTAAAATTGGCAGTCGTATATTGTTTCTCGGGCCGTCCCACCGGTAAATACATGAATATGTTTTAGGTAAACATTTGATTAGAAACTATGTATGAATTTACCGGTGAGCAGCTAGAGAACAAAAAATATACGACTGCCAAGTTGGACGACACCACGGTATATACTGACATAATTGTGGTGTCCCTCAAACTGCCCGGTATTTTTTACAAACTGGCCGAAAACTAAGAAAAGTACACGCCTCCTTGATAAAATTAATCCAGGTGCGCTAAAATTACTACAATGCTGGGAGTAACAATGAGTTCGGAGGTTTTCCGCACGCCTCAAAGGTCCCGCTCTTATACAATTATTTGTTTGCACCATTTCTTCCTGGAGCAACGAAGCCACGTTGTACCGTTTGAGGGACATTGATAAGAATTCACAATAATAGGTACCGATTATAAAAAATGTATCTGTCATTCGAATATATAATAATACCATAACAATATCGTGGCAAAATCAACTAAATGGCAAAACTCTAGTTTAAACTCATTTTAAAATTTTGGATAAAAATAATGTGAGTTCGAGTCATATAATTTTGGGATAATTTTTTACGTTTTTATTAGATTTTTTATCAGTTAATAAGGCTTAATAAACATAATATACAATTAGATCAATACATTATAGTTGTTTCGGTCACGGGTAAAATATGGGTATATATATTTGAGGTAAAACCCACGATGATGTGGAAAGCGCTATAAAAAGGGCAGAAAAATGGGGGTGTGACCATCGAAGCGAGTATTTCGTCATTATTTGACGATAAAGCTATCCCTTGAATTTTGTGTGTGTCCGTTTATAATTGCCTTTAAATTCTAAAATCGGTCAGGTAACGTCTCAAAATCGGGTCAAAAGCAAAATACTCGCTTCGATGTCACGTCAAGTTGTCACGTCAAGTTGTTTCCGTTGGTGTCATCACTTTTTTTATAATTTCGAACGTCTCGTTGTCTTGAATGAAAGGATAACGTTAAAAAACATCATTTATACTGATTTAGTCTGATGAGTTCACGGTCATGTTAAGAATATTACGCCGGATTACCTATTCAGAGTGATGAATGGCTTGAATGAATGGGTAATTAATCGTAATAAAATGAGATTATATTACCATAACTATTTCCTTAATTTGGTGGGAAATGTACAGCACTTCACTAGAAATGAGTACCGTAAGATGCATAAACTTGGCAGCCGTGATTTTTTTTTAGAGCCGCCTCTCCGGAAAATCCATGAATGTTTTAAAATTAAATGTAATCTTAGCGTTCAGTTTTCTAATGGAAAAAATAGTACGACTGCCAGTTTTATGGCAGTCGTTGTACGCACTTTTGGTAATGTAATAGTTTGATCGTGATGCCAAACCCTATAACATATTAAATTTTAAGGATATTTGGTA
>SCLF01069432.1:0-11560 GCA_004367975.1 Mesochordaeus erythrocephalus
AATTCTACTGATGATGTCAAGATGACGAAAACGTTATAGAAAAATAAATTATATTATTATAATTAATTTTTATTAAATTAATAAATAATATGCGGATTATGAAATCCTGTACTCGCCTTGGCTGAAAATTTAACTGAAATTATCTTAGTGGTCGGAGCCCGATTTCAATCCAAATTTTGTCAGTGCTTTGCCTTTGTATCATTGTCGTTATAGACAAAAATACCTATCTGACCATGCACAAAACATTTTTTATTGAATATACGTTTTTTGCAGGAATCCAACGGTTTGCTAACTATAACTAAACCTATTTAAGCCGTAGGAACCCAGTTTCAATATATTAGTTTTCTCTCATAAAAATGTCAAATATTTCAGTTGCCCTGTTAGAAAGGTTGTTTCTATAAAATCAGAATGTTTAACCTTTTGTAGCATACCAGATTTTCCAACACAATAACTCTCGACGAAATATAATGTATTCGGCCGTCAAATAATTGATGAATTATTTTTTATAATACAGAGCTCTATTTACACAACCTATAGTATCATTCGTGGCTTTCTAGCCATATGTTTTGACCCAGCAAACTGAATTTGAATGCAATTTCGCGTGTATTGCCCTCATATTGTGGGTGTGCTCATAAAAGGAACATGTATAACATAATTACTAATAATACATATCTGTTATTAAGCCAGGTACACTGTCTAAGCATATATTTGAGCGCGAAAATATTATTTGAATGAAATTTCGCGTGTATGAGCGTTACACTCTGATTTTTCATACTTTCCCCCTCGTTCAAAATTTCAACGAAAAACATTGTTCCGTTTTTGTTTGAGATGGAAAAAACGAGCGATATCCACTGGTTGTGCCACATCAGGCCATTTTAGCGGATGAGTTTTCTCTTCACTTTTATCGATGACCATATATT
Organism: Mesochordaeus erythrocephalus; assembly: GCA_004367975.1. Taxonomy (NCBI): domain Eukaryota; kingdom Metazoa; phylum Chordata; class Appendicularia; order Copelata; family Oikopleuridae; genus Mesochordaeus; species Mesochordaeus erythrocephalus. The sequence continues at coordinate 921 of SCLF01069432.1, forward strand.
GTTTCTTTTTGAATTTTTGCATGACTAAAGATTTTTTCGTGGCCGATTTAATGGTAATATTTTCCAAAAGAACCCCGTACAAAGTGCTTTTTATATTTTCGTGCGATTTTCTTAATTAAAAAAGAACTGTACCAAAATAACAACTTTTGGCAACTTTAAGTAGTTTAATACACCAAGAACTGTATTTTTCTATATTCATTTTCTTTTCGAGAAAAATAAAAGGTCTTTTACGTTTGAGTATCTGTCTCGAGAATGTCGCAATATTTTTTAATGAAATGTTTAGCGTTCGATAGCTAAGGGTAATTCCTTCCAAATAATCATTTACTTTGGTGATATAGCTTCTAGCAGCGGCGCATTTGTGGGAAATTTGATTGATATTTACAGCATGATGATCACCTAGTGATTTCTGTAAGCTGAAGTTTAGTTTGGAATTAGTTCATGCGTCTATGGATCATATGAAACAAAAATTATATTTATCTGTCTTGGAACACATTTTACGAAGTAAAGTCTTTAGAGGGGGACAATTAAATTGTCCACAAATACGACGGCTCTCGATGACTAATCCCCGAATGAAATAGATATATGGAAAGATTGAGTACCTAGTTATATAACGCGGAAAAAAAAAATTTTGCGTTGAAATTTTTAACGTGGGGCTTACCGATAAAGTACGAAAAATCACAATGTAACGTTTATAGACGCGAAATTTCATTTAAATAATATTTGCTCGGTCAAAAACTATGCCTACGGCTAAAATAGTTGGAGTTGTAGTTAGCAGACCGTTGGATTTCTGCAAAAAAATATATGTACATTCAATAAAAAATGTTCTGTTGAATTTTTGTCTATAACATCAATGAAACAAAAGCAAAACACGGACAAAATTTGGATTGAAAGAGAGGTCCGATCGCTGAGATAATTGCAGTCAAATTTGCAAACCGCCTGGATTATCACTGAAAGCTAGAAAAGGCTTTTGGTCTGCCAAACAACTCGACCGCCAAAATGGCCAGGTGTCGTATCTACTAATTTATTAGAATTCATTAAATGATTTAGCTCCCAGATCGTCCCCCATTTACTGCTGTTTTATCAAACTTGCCGTATGATATTGAAGAAAAACAAATTTTTGATTTCTTTGGTGATTTGAAAATTGACGGTGTCGACATTCCACGTGACGATGAAGACGGAAGGTAAATTATTTTGTTATTATAGATAATGTAATAATTATAATAAAATAAATAATAAGATTTAATAATTACATTAAAATAATTAATAAAATAGTAAATAAAATTTATTAATTACAATAAAACAATCAAGAAATTTAATTATCATAATTATAATTGTAATTAAATTTTCTTGATTGTTTTATTGTAATTAATAAATATTATTTACTATTTTATTAATTATTTTAATGTAATTATTAAATCTTATTATTTATTTTATTATAATTATTACATTTTATTAATTATTATATTATACTTATATTAATTATTTTATAACAATTATTAACTTTTATTAAATTATTTTATTATAATTATTAAAGTATATTAATTATTTTATAAGAATTATTAAATTGTATTATAATTATTAAATTTTAATATAATTACTAAATTTCATTGATCATTCAATTATATATTGTATTAATTATTTTATTAGTTATTTCTACTATAATAATTACTATTTTTAAGATTTAAAGGCATTGCCATGATCCGGGTCGACGGTCAACGTGATGTTGCAATCGAAACCCTCGCACACGTACTGGCAAAAACGGAGCATATGCTTTCTGGAAGAAAAGTTCGAATCGAAATTTATCAGGTTCGGAATTTTTCGCAGTTACGTTCGAAAACACTACTTACAGGCACGTGGGGAGGATCGGCGAAGACAACTTGACCCTGGATATGGACGTTCTGATAATTCAGATAATTGGAGATCTATGTAAGTAAATTTTTGTAAGTAAAATTTTTAAATTCTTTTTTTTCATATTAAAGAAAAATCCATAATTCCGTATCCAAATTTTCTGGCTATTTTTTTGGGATAACTAATTTTCTAACAGTCTTGTATTGATAAAAAATGCAGTGAAAAGGGTTGAGAAACGGATAAAACCAAAGGCTTCATTACATCTTCTTTTAACGGTCAGTAAAACATACGAAATTAAGTTGAATCCAGATTAAAAACCTAAATAGATATTATGGCATCTATTTTAGGGTACTATTTGTGTGTACGGGTTATCTAACTCTGTAACTGGGCTATATGAGTTTTCAATCAGGTTTTCGACCGAGTTTTCGACCAAGTTTTCAACGAACAATACAGGGTTTTCAATTTTAGGTTCAGTTCCGTTCAAAATTACTGGTCGGTGGGTAGTCTAAAATAAGGGCAATGAAGGTAACTACAATTTCTGAAGATAATTTTCTACTAGAGGTCATCACGGTCAAAAATCTCTAATGATTGCCGATTAAAAATACTCAATTTCCGGTTTTCAGCTGATGCTTCCGGTTTAAAAATTGTTGCCCAAAATTCCATGTCCATGGATAAATGTTACAAGTAATTGCCCGTGATATATGGAATGAAAGAAATACACCGAAAAGGTTTGATAAAGTTCGGAATCGAACTAGACCAATCAGATGACCCACAACAAAACGGGACGTCCCGTTCTTTAGCTTGTTTATGGTGTCCCGCTTTTCGTAAATATAGGCCGGACTGCGTATCTTTATGGGCACCAGTTTTTCCTTGCCGTTCCGAATCTGTTTTCAGAATACGCCTTCGTACAGTTAACCTTCAAAAACACCTATTATGAAGTCTTAAATTACCATAACTTGAGAAGAATCAATTGTACGCACTTTTCGTAATGTAAAACTTTGATCATAAAGCCAAACTCTATAACATATCAAATTTTAAATTTAAGTGGGCTCGAAAGTGGGCTTATTCGGCGCGTCATAACTCAAGTTTCAATTCTTCTCAGATGACCGACCCCGAATTCTTAACACGTGATCCAGTTATAGACCGAAAAAGTGACAAAATCACGAATTTTTCACTTTCGATTTTATTATGATTTAGAAAACATGCCAAGATCGCAAGGTATCTTCACTAAAAATTCGACTCGAAACAATTGCGTTAAAACTATATTTCGGAACATTCTGAAAACAGATTCGGAACGGCAAGGAAAAACGCTATCAGACCCACTAAGTCTCGTTAACCGACCTCTTGCTACACAGACCAGTTTTGATAGGGGTGTATAATCGAAGGGATAAACGGTTACCTATGACGAAAATCTTAATATATAGTAGCGAAATCTAATCATGTTTATTATAATGGAAAGGCACACTAAAGTGGTTAATTAGCTGGGAAGAATATATATGGGCTGGTGTTTGTCTTCACTCCGGGCAATTATCCGGGACCCCCCGATGAAAAATAATGCATATAGAATTATATAATAAATGATTTATCACCCGCTGACGATCTTGTGGTCGGTCAAGAGAGTGTCGAACAATTATCAGCTGAAATAGCCTGCTTTCAGTCCAAGAATCTTCTCCGCTGAAAAAGATGCCGCGTTACACGCTCTATAACTACGGAAATTAGAAATAGCGTTTTTTCTTATTTTTTGTGTGATTTTCATTTCTATATCCCATTTTGAATTGTTTTTCGTGATGGTGTTTCCGTTGGTGTTTTAGTGGTATGAGGTCTTGATTGATTGCAATCCTGCCTCTCTGGTTCAGATGAGTAAAATAATTAATGTACGCCCAATATTGACGCTTGTTTAGCACAATTTGTAATGATCCCGATATTGACGGGAAACCAATGATTAAAACTTAGTTAGGAAATATATCAACTAGGCTTAGTCTAGGAACTAACAAATGATACAAAAACAGGCATCAATGAAAAAAGTTATTGTTTGCTTCACCGCTTCCATTCGTGTGCTCGTTCGGTTGGACTCTAATCAATGGCGCGTGTATCACAGACGCCTTGCTGCTGTGTGAACCACTTACTTGGGGACAATTGTATAAATACACATAATTTAGCTGCTTTTACATCATCATAATAATTACTCGAGTTATTAATAAACCTGCGGTAAGGTTGAATGTCAGACAAATAAGACGTGGCTGAGTTTATACTGGAAAATCCCACAACGCTCTGGGGTAAGCAGCAATGTATAAGCAGACCCCCTTGAAGAAAAGTATAGACCAATTTCGTAATACTCCTAAGGTTTCCGAAGGCAGAAAGAAGATAGAACCGCTAATTGCTGGTCAAAAACTTACCAATTGGACGGCAGATTTTGACACTGCACCAAACTTGGCAACAATCGGACAAATATATCGACAATCATATTATATAGATGAAAATTTTCATCAAATGGTAGCGAACTTTTGGAAAAGCCCGTGGGATGAAATATAAAACAATTTGCGGCTCAAAAGAAAGGTTCTAAAATGGGGAAGTCGAGACTGAAAGCGCATGGTTATCGACTGCATTCACTGAATTTGGCAACCCAGATGAACCAGGCGAACCAGTAAGTGATGATAATGTCGTTGAAGTCGAAGAGGCCGAAATTTTACTCGAATTGGTCGAACCGGTACATTTGACTGAGCCAGTTCTTATTCAACTGCCAATAACGAATTACTTCCAACTATAAATTATACCTCATGTGCTCCACAGTATGGGGCGTAGGGACCGTAATTATAATATACAAATATTAAAGGTAATTCGAATGAATGTAATGGTTTTAGGAAATGACGGCATTTTGAAATGTTCCTACTATTACCTGTTTAAAACACAGTGATATAATAACGACTCATAAGCCAGTTATTGTTGTCGTTTTGTGGAACATTTCTGACCACCATTTTTTCATGAATAGCCAGTCAACATCACTTAGTGTGCACCACGGTGGCTGTTATAATACACACTTTCCTTTGACAGTAGTTATCCGACCAGATACACTAGGTGTGCAATATAACTCACCCGGTAGTCATAATTAATGGTCAAACCAGTCGTAATTCTATTGCAGTAAAGAGTAGTATATTATATAGAATTTAAAGGAATTTAATCGACTAGTTATTGTGGTGTTCGTACAACTATACTGCATCTGTGGATTGACTGCCATTATACCTGGTAAATCGTCTAATCGTAAATCGTGGCCTTTAATTTTGCTAATTCTTGTTCATTGCGATTAACTTTCTCATCTATATGTGGTATTTTTCGTTTCGTTATGCTATACCGTATGTCGCATTGTAAGGTATTGATAATATGTTACGGTCGATAAGATTAGTGCGTGAATTCTTCATCATTCAGGTCATGAGTGTAGTAACCTAATTCATATGTAGGTGTGGATTATGCTGTTCAGTCCGCCTGCGGAATAATAATTGATCTGTTATCAATAGGCATAAGTTCTATAAAGTTATGGACGGGATTAGCATATGGGTTGTCCTTCACTGCATAGATTGATGATAGATTACGTTATGATATCCAATGCACTTTGTAAACTGTTTAGGCGGTTCCAGAGAACATCGTTGATAATACTTGCATGTGGCGTGTAACCATGCGCAAACCACATGAGCAAAACTGCAGACCATGTCCATTATCAAACCATATACATTCTCTCTGGTCAGAAATCATAAATACGCGCCAGAACATTATCCATATAACTGACCGTTATTTAATACATAATTATTAATTAGTAGTTTATCGCTTAACTCAAGAGGATCAAGTCACTGTCAATAGGTGTCTGAGGCTAGTCTTTGGAATCCATAAATAAGTGCTAATAATCTCCTTCACATCGTTCAATGACGGTTATGTTAAGCTTGATCCCCGATTAGGACTTATATATAAGGGTCTGGTGTGACGATTTTGAGTTTCGCACACAATGGGCACCTTCGTCCGTAGCTAGTATCACTTAATCCGGCTGGTGATCGAACATGAGGTGCATGTGACATGGGATACCTGTGCTCGCATGGTGACCTAAACAACAGCTATGGGTTGACCGTTTAAGAACTAAAGTTTAAAATTCGATACCGGTCCGGACCTAGTAGCCTAAAATAGTAACCGAACTGATTGCAGGACATGGGTAAACGCATTATGGGACTTCTCACGGTGACTTTAACGGTGACCCAACGGTGACTTTAACAATCGAATCCCAATCTGATAATACTAAAAACAGGAGTATCCAAATCCACATCGACAACCTCGATACCGCAACTAGGATTTAGGGGTGCGATTCACTAGAGGACTGTCTGCGGCGACGATTTCCGCGGAAGATTCGTTCCGGCGGTATACCGGTTTGTTTTGGTAACAAATTTTCAAGAAACAATAACAATATTTATCGTATCGGATATTTATTGTTATCTGCAAGTAGTAAAATGCTGTGGTCTTCTAATCGGTTGTGCCGACTTGTTTGCGTCTACAGACGCCAAAATGTGATTATTGCATAGTCCTACAAGAATCTCCACGTTCGAAGGAAAATTTAGCCTAAATTAGTTTGACAAAAAGGAAACTGATCCTTTCTATGGGAAATACGGTATTAATGTGTAGCTCCGCGTGTAGAAACGCCCGGCTAATCGAGGAAGGCCCAAACCGAGCGAGGAGTTCATGATGGACAAATTTATTCCAAAATACAATCCATCAATTTCTGAATTTCAGTTTAAGCGGGTCTCATTTAACATTTATTTATTGATTCATCGCCTCTGAACCACTTGAGGCTGGTGCGAAGCTGCAGTCTGTGTCGTTTCTGTATTTCTATTTAGTATTATTTGTACTTCTGTGGTATACTATCACGACAGTGTCTAGTCGATTAGGCGTTTTATTACTTTTGACTTTCCAACCTTCTGTTGCGTTATTGTTGGTCGGCCATTATGTGACGACTAATATTTCCATTATTAGAGAATTCTCACTTTTCCGAGTTGTGAAAGCGTATAAATGAAATTGACGGCGCTAGGGCTAAAACAGTTTATTTCCTCGCATGGTAGACGTATGGGGTCGTCAATCTGTAATTGTGGCAGCGCGACATCGACACATTACTTGGACTTTTACAGGGTTATTGGCCCCATGACAATAGATAAAGAGCTTCTCAATTTTACCGCTATTGGTCAATTTCTTTGTTATAGTAACTTTGTTTAAATTAATTTACACTTTGTTCGAAATTTTGATCTTTATTGTATTTAGATGTATAGCTTGATAATGTTTTTTGGAAGTAGAAGTCCATGAAGAAGTTTGGAGATGTCAAAAGATTAGTAACGGACTCGTTTGGCGACGTATGGGTTATAAGCTCTAAACACAGGATTAGCATTCAGTTTTATGTTTGTCCTTTTTTAACTCGCTAATTGCTTTGGATTCTAGCAACCGTTAAGTCCTATTGTGCTGGAATAGTTTTAAATAAATCCGTATTTCTATGCGATTGTTGAAATGAACACCTAAGCTCTAGTAGAGTTGGACGACAAAATATCTTGGCCTTGCAAGACAATTTAGTACAAATTGTTGTATGATATAAATGTAATATCTATCCGCCTCCCCTGCCAAACAATCAGAATGTATAATAAGTTGCTATGTTCGTTATTGCATTGGAAAACGATTTTTGACATGTTTTTTTTATACTTATTTGGTATTCAGGCTGACACCTGATATCTATTGATATAAGAGTTGGATCCGTTATTATTATTCTTGGTTCGTTATTTTGATTTTGACGTAACTCAAGATCTCGTAAAATTAGAATACTTATTTTTACGGGTCAATAGTACTTTTTTATAATATTGACGTAAATATAGTAAATCGAACGATTTTTATAATCGGATTTTTAATTTGAAATTCGTTTGCAGCCCATTTTTAGCGGTAAATGAGTGATTATCTAAGCCCAATGAGGTAGCCTGTGTCTGTTTTATTCGCCATAACCCTAATAGCGGGATTTAATATTAGTCACCCTTGCGATAATTTATCTTTATCGGGTCTGGTTAATAATATATTGATTTAATTCCACGAGTTTTTGTCCATGAATTTAAATATTTGAGTAAATTCCCGTTGTATTTTGTCGAATATACCAGGTGCCACCTTAACGCACCACTGCTCCCAACTTGCCCACCTTAACTCACCACATTGTTTTTTGAGATTTAAAAAAAGGGTTCGTGTTGAATTGGAGCATGCCAGCTCACCGAACTAAATTGTACTATATTAAGGGTCCAATAAAAGCATCGAGAACATACCCAGATAGTCTATTTTAAAGCTATAGACCTCGATAGTCACATTGTCAAATATGGACAAAATTGACTTTGACCTACACTGCACTTTAGTTTTTACGCAGTCGTTTCAAGTCGAATGTTACGAGTGCACCGAACATTATATGGAAGTTAGGAGCCAAAAAAGCATACGTATAATGGTCAAATAGCCGAATTTCTCTTAACGTACCGAAACTGCCTTAACGCACCACTTTTGTCGCCGAAAGTGGTGCGTTATGGTGGCCCATGGTGTATTTAGCCCTTTTCCATCTGAAGCGAAAACGGGACCAAGAAAATTTGAACGAGGGAAGCTGCGCTATTTCAGAGGACCTGGCTTAATAACAGATATGTATTATTGGTCATTTGTTTGTAATTAATTGTTATCTATTTGTTTAAAAACACGCTCATAATGTATGGGTTAGAACGCGAAATTTTATTCAAATAATATTTTCGCGATCAAATAATATGCCTAGAAATCCTTAAAAATTCACCGTACCTAGCTTAATAACAGATATGTATTATTAGTAATTATTTGTAAGTACTTCATGCCTTTTCGATTTTATTCCTAGTAAATCTTTATTGGTCTCGCTATTTTCCAAGTTTAACATGTCAATCAATATTTATCTATTTTTAATTGTCAGATATTTACCCGATTCTCCGATATTGAGCGATATGGCCAAGATTCCCACAATTATATATTTATAAGCCCATCAGCTGAATGGAAAATTTTATAGAGACAGACGAAATAATTTTCTATGAGCCTGAAGATATTGAAGTTGATTTGAAAAAAGAGACTATATTGGGTCTGCCAATAAGGCTATATTGCGTTAAAATTTTAAGCAGATCCATCCATTCGTTCTTGAGATTTTTCCGAAAGAAGAGCGTTTTTGACGAATTCGGCTAATAAATGTTATACTATACGCAAGCATTAATTCAAGATCTCGTTGGACTATTTTGTCCTTTGTAAAGGCCATCTCCGAACTATACAGAAAGAGGGCAGCAAACTTAATAGAAATTTGTCGTTGTCTCATGTCAGAATGGCTCATTAAAATTTCTATGCACGTATTTAGTTTACTTGACTCGCAAAATGTTTCTTAAAAGGTAGGTTCGCTGTAAAGTGGCTTGAATGGAATGCCTGCCTAGTGATCCCATAATTATATTTTATGTCCGTATAACAGCTGCATATTTCTCATATGTCCGCTGTTTTCACTTCTTTCAATATAGATTCCTGTATTAGGTTTCGCTCACCACCACCATCGAACATGACTAGAACTTATGAGGAACTAGTCTTGCCGATTTAAGCAGTACGAACTATTAAAATCCGTTGTTATTAATGGAGTTAATCGTAAAGTGTGATACCGTGATTAACCAACTTTGTGCTCTGTTTTTGGTTCAACTTTGTGCTCACTATCAACATTTTTCTGAAATATTTGAACACAGGCCTATTCAACTTTGTGCTCACTTTATTGGATATAACGCGTGTTCGTTTTGATAATTTTCTAGAATAAAATATAATATTAAATTAATTAAACCGAGGCATACTATTGGGAGAATAATGAGAAAATATGGGAAAATTAGCTTTAACGTAAGGGGCTTATACAATACAGACTTCGAATAAGAAGAGAAATATCCAGTTATGAAAATATTGTTAATGTTGACGAAAGCGGTTTATACTACAATCAACCATAAAATAATCATACCAAGCAAAAAATGAAGATCATTACAAGACAGAGTGCAAAGAACGGTTAACATTGCTCCCATTCGTCAATCAACTGGATGAACTCGCTCATCCATTTGTTATCATTGGGAAACATCATTTGACAAAATTTATATTACAGGGTTGGAATGAGCAGTTGGTATTATGGATTTAGGTACGCTTAGTAATATGCAAATAATTTATTGTCCACCTGGATGGCATATCTTCAACCGCTTCATTGTGGGGGATTCACCCCATTTAAGTCCCACTACAGATTGACCGTTACAATAAAACAACTGGAAAATTACGAAAATCGAAAACAAATGAAAATTGGAATTTCAGATGCCATTCATTTAATCCCAGAAACCTAGTCAAAAATCATATGTTAAAGATGTACATAACGTATGCAACAATGTGTCAAAACTACACATTAAAAAACAGTAAGACATGTGTTAGATTTGTAGAACCCATGTATTATACATGTAATGTAGTATGTGACATGTTATGCACTCTTCTTTGAAAATCTTTATTTCAATAACGCATTTCCGCTTAATTTACTATTTGTTAAATTGAACTGTGTAAGCCCCTATTTTGTTACAAAAGTTAATTTATTTCCCTTGACGCTTCGCCATAATAAAAGTGGCTACTGGACAGGTTGTTTTATGCTCCTAAACTTTAGGTTAGAGGGTACAGTGGGGTACCTGAAAGCGCCACAAAACGTCGCTCGAAAAACTGTGGCGCTTTCTAGCATATGTGGCGCTTTA
>SCLF01069543.1:0-11553 GCA_004367975.1 Mesochordaeus erythrocephalus
ATTCATAGTTTTACACTAACTTAATGTATAAAATCGTAATAATTACATAAATATAATAGACAGTAAATTTTGGAAGTGACTAAAAGATGCGCCGAATTTTTTTGACATAGGGTCAGGGGGGTGTTTCGGGCCCAGAATACGGTCTAGTGCTTGAAAATCGCATTTTTATGCTAAGGTGGCACGGGTGTGTCAGCTTGCCGCGTGACTGTTAAGTAACACGGACTTCCACGGTGTTATTTTTGACCTCCTGTAACAAGAAATGTGGACTAATTAATGTCATTCGCTTATAGACTAAAGTGGCTGAGAATTGTCTGGAGCTAATTTTTCATAATATTAGTGGGGGTAAATGGAGATAGATTTTTAACAAGATTTCGAATATGCCATTTAGTTCATGAAACGGAACACGATATACACCCCAAAGAGTATAACGTCGATAAACATAAAACTAACGTTGAATTTTCTTATGACCTTGGCAATCAATTTTCAGGCATGGCGATCGCGTTAGAGGATATTTTGGCAGAACTATTTCCATCCGATGATCCGTTAGATCAGAAGGATTTTGAAGTGACGCAGTATATCAATTCCCTATTCCCAAATGAGCAAAGTTTAAGTAACTTGGAAGACATTATTCTCAATATGACCAACAAAATTGACGACCTAGATGGTGAAGTGTCTATGCTTGTTCGCGGAGGCAACGCAAATGGTACTGAAAGTGAAAAACTCTTAAATGAATCAATGGCTGAGATCAAGGATTTAGTGCAATCAATTCACACAATAAAGACTAGGAAAGGTTCACAATTTAGATATCTAATACAAAGTTTGTTAACCTTATATGATAAATTTAGTTCGTTAATTACTATACGGAACTCAGATTCCTTCAAATAAGATCTAGACGAAATGTTATTCATGTACAATTAAAGGCATGCGTATATTTCAAATTCACTAACACACATGTGTCCAGAGCCAACCCTCCCCCAATCCCTAAAACATTCACCCAGAGGTTAACCAGACTTAGCTAGTCTGATAGGGTTTTTTCTTACGCTTCCGAATCTGTTTTCAGAAACTCCTTTGTACAGTTAACCCCCAAAAACACCTTTTTTTCTTAAACGTTAATGGCAGCCCATCAAACTAAACCGTGCTAGATTAAGTAGTATCGAAAACACATACGATTATTTCCTTTAAAGTTATGACCTCAAAAGTCACATTGCACAAATTTGTACTTTTTGGCCTATAACTGGGTGGTATAACTACATACAAAATCTATCAAATAACAATTGAGTCTGCACAAGTCATTAAAAAGTGAAATAATGTGAAATTTTAAATTTCCCTAACTTGAGAAGAATCAATTGTACGCACTTTTGGTAATGTAAAACTTTGATCGTGAAGCCAACCCCTATAATATATCAAATTTTAAGGGTATTTGACAGATTTTCTCATAGATCTGTTATGTGGGGTCCTGAAGTATGTCCGATTGGCTCGAAAGTGGGCTTATTCGACGCGCCACGATTCAGGCTTCAATTTTTTCAGAGAACCGACCCAGAATTCTTAACTCGTGACCCGACTACCAGTCTTACCCCTAAAACTACCAGTCTTACCCCTAAGACTGTTAGTCTTAGTAAACTTTATAATATTTTTTTTTATTTTTAGACTAAATAGCTTTTCTATTAAGACTACCAGTCTCACCCCTAAGACTACCAGTCTTACACCTAGGTCTAATAGTCTTAGTCAACTTTATAATAATTGTTTTATTTTATTCTAAATAATCTTGCTATTAAGACTAATAGTCTTGTTAATAAGACTATACGTCTTATCCCTAAGACTAACAATTTTTAGTTTCATTTTCAATTATCGTTTCATTTCTTGTTCATAATTTATCTTACTATTTTTAACATAACAGTTTGATTTATTTTAGGACAATTAGCTACATCGATTGGGATGTTTCTTACGATTATAAAAAGGTATCTAGTTTCATTCTTTTTCATAATTGTTGAACAATACTTTGTCAAAATTACTTCATTTTGGATTTTAATTTAGTTTTTAGTTTGACTTGAATATTCCATCGTTTAAATATTTTCTGTATTGTTTCATTTCGGACCTTTTTTGTCCTCCTGTTCAGTAAAGATTAAGTCGTATCATTTGTTTCATTGTCGTAGTTTCTTTTCCGATTCCGATACCTTGCACTGATAATTTCTTTTGTTTTCTATTAAAGGATCCGCAAAGTTTCGTTTCACCTATCACATGTTTTTCCTCAGACGGGATCATTGTTAATGCTGGCAGGCCATACCATTTTCCTTTGTGTATATGAACTGTTGCCAGTGTATTTTTCATTGCTGCTGTGAGCTCAGCAAAAATATGACCTACCACTACTACGACTTTAGCTAAGATTGTTTTTGATGAAAAAACGTAAACCATCTCTCGAATAAATCGTTTGCCTGGGCCTGATCACTTTGCTTCCATGAAATAAAATTTATGCATTTAGTGTTTTCCTTTGTTGCCATTGCGTCTATCGTAAATATCAAGTTTAAGTCTTTCCGCCATTTGTTAAAATTCTCATGGGGCATGAATTCCTCATTCCAATAAATTCGTATGAATGCTGTATATGCTAGTTGATATTCCGTGGCAATCCAATAAATATGAAATTCAATATTTGAGTCATGCGAAAATTCAAAAAATTTCATCATTATCTCATTTAGTTGTCTATTTGGACTTCCCAAGTTCTTAAATGAGTAAACTTGATTATCGCAGTATATAGCTAATTTCCTTCCTTGTAGGCTTGTTTTCAGTTCTTTCATTGCCATTAAGATCGTAAAAGCTTCTTTGTTATGTATTGCACAACCTTGCTGTTTTTCACTATTTTTCACTTGCTGATTTTCTGTCTTGGTAAACCAGCAATATCCTGCAGCCGCTTGTGATGCATCTGTGAACAACACCATCTTTTCTAAATTCACCGTTTTCTTCGGTAACCAGGATCTCTTTATTTTTAAGTAGTCAAGATCTTGCCATATTTGAAGTTATTTTTTGAGGTGCTTATCATTGTATGCAATTTAAAAGTATCTTCTCTGCATCCGGATGATTCTGCGTAGAATCATCTGTTATTAATGTCTTCTCTGTATCCATGAACAGTCTTCTTATGTAATTGATGACAATGAGGTTTACCAATTGAAGTATTGATGGAGCTTTTGGCAAGCCAAAATATTTAAATCTCAAATTTTCAAACTGAAACGAAGTCTTTTTTCGACTCTATTTTTTTAGTTTTAATAATTGGTTCTGAAATTTAATGACTTCCAGGATTTGTTGGAGTCCTTACATTTTACAAGGTGCTGATTGCTCCTCCATGGTTTTGATAATTCCTCCATCATTGGATATGCTTGGCTTTGAGTCAAGCGCTGCTAATACTAATTGAGTTTGAAGCTGTGTCGTTTCATGTTGTAGCATTTTTTCATCAGATTGGAAGATAATGTGTTTCATTATGTTTCCTGTGGGAGTGATTACTAGTAGAATTTCTTACGTTTTACTGTACCAGTTTTCAAACGTTTCTTCCCTTTTTTCCCAGAATAATGTTTTCCCTAATATTTTGGTGTTAAGCTCTTTCCCTTTATCTTCTATCATCCAACCTGAACATACGCATTGATGTCTCACATCTTCCCAGGCTTCTGTCATTCTCGTCCAGTGTTGCCATTTTTTGATGTTAATTTTAATCTTCTTTTTCCTATTAGGTGTTCTAAATTAATTATTAAATTTTTAACTAACTTTGCTAGCTTTCTTACTGTTTCATCACTTTCCGGTTCTTTTCATATGCTTTCGCCATCTCCCGCTTTTCGAATTTCGATCTGAACCTTATTATTAGTGTTTCCTTTCTAGCCCACACCTGGCTTATAACGACTTACTTTATTCTTATACCTATTCGTTTTTAGTCATAAGATAGATAGTCTTACTTATTAAGACTAAAAGTCTTAGGCCTAAGACTGATTTTTTATTTAAGACTAAGAGTCTTACCATTAAGACTAGTAGTCTTACTCAGCGATTGTTAGATTTCCAGTTTTAATTTCACACCACGACAATGCTTTGTAACCTCATTTTGTATAGTCAACTTTTTGTTAGCTTTTCCATCTATTTATTCTGAAGAGCTTCAAGTGTCCGTTCCACTCGTTCTTCGCTTTCTCGGTCCTCTTGCTGATTCCGACGTCTGTCTTTATCTGTTGGATCGTAATGATCTGACTTCATCGGAACTGATCAGCTTTGGCGATATAATCCGCTTTTTATGAAAAAGTTGGTCGTTTCCCGTTTTTAGCTGTCCAGCTGCATGCGATGTGTTCATGAATGAGTAAAGTCTTCTTACCGTGTTCTTTTTTGGAATTACTTGTTCTTTCACCACATTCGCTTTTCTTACCCGCTTCGTTCTTTTTAGCGGCTGTTCATCCTCGGACGTTTCTGTTTGCTCCTATGTGATTAAAGAGAGCTCTGCATGGATTTCCACGAAGTTTCGTTTCTTTTCCGTCGGTGGTTCACTCTAAAATAAGTCATGAATGTCAATTTCACAGTATTTAAATTGTATTCTAACCCCTTTCCCGTGAGAAAAAGAATTTTGTCTGGCCCTTATAATTACGTACTTTGCTACTTCTGTTCGTTCATATAGGTTTTATATGGTTCTAACTCCTTCCCCAATTAGGAAATGAAATTGGCATTGTTGTTGGCCAATGTAGCGTGTGGCATCTAGCTGTGTTTCACTAGTTGCAATATTCGGACCGCTTGCGCTGTGTCTTGCAGCTGCATATAAATCAAGATGCCTCTTAAATTCATTGCTCGGTTGAAGAAGCCTTTCGACGAGTAGCTACCCGGTTTGGTTAACATCCATCGAATTCCATAGCAACAATGATTGTAGTATGTCATGTCCTCTACACATTGTTGCTTTTCTTCTCTATTTTTGGCCTCCCACCAAGTATTTCCATCTTCATTCGTGATTTCTTGTCTTATGTTCTTGACGAACAAATCGACTTCCATTTTCCTTTCCAACTTTCGAAGTTTTTGCCAGTCCGTTTCGGTTACGATCTCTGGAATTAATGCTTGAAAACGTACGTCAATTTGTAATTGCTTCGTTTTCTCTTCCAGTCTTTCTTGATTTTCCGTTTTCATATTTTGTACCAGGTTCTCTTGTCGCTTGAACAAATATTTCACGGTCTCCATTTCCTTGTCAATTCTTTGTCCCAGGACAGCCATTGACTGATCTTTGGGTTGGCCAATAAGTTCCACCTTAGTCATTCTGTCACTAACATCCAAGTTTTTCGTCAATTGCTTTTGCAATTCGGTGTCCATTTCTTGCATCACTTTCTTGTTTTGTTCTACGATTTCTCGTAATTGGTCCAATTCCAATTTTGTTGCCATTAGTATGTTCGGTATCACTTCTCGTTCAGAATTCCATCTTCTAAACTAATGTTTTCCATAGCGGCTGGCAGGATTATGTCTTGCTCAATTGACGTTTCTGCCGATTCCGTCAATTTATTCTGTATCAATTTTTTGTTGGCTTGTATTTCATTGGATTTGAAGGCGTTTGCTCTTGTTTCCGCCTTCCTTAGTTGATTTTTAAAATCCAGTACTTGTTGCTGGATGTTCTGGATCTCTTGGTCCTGATCATTGTTTTGGGTTTGTTGATTCTCATGAATCAACTTGGCTTGTCTTAGCTCCGATGCCAACTCTGTCTCTCGTACTTGACTCGTTGCCAAGTCTAAACCTGCATCTTGACATTCCGGAATCCATCGTACTTTTATCAAGCTGATGATTCGCCATAATTCGTTTTCGCACCATGACTTGTCATCGTGTTCTTTTGAGATCCAAGGCATCTGCCGTAAATTCCAAATATTTTGAGAATGTTTCTCGAAATATATTGTCTTGAACGCTCTGATCGTCCATGAACAATAATTCCTTAAATATTTTTGTTGTATTATATGCCGTTTTGCACGCATTGGTGCTGCTTTCTTTTCTCCGACTTTTACCTTCGTTTTATTCGTTGGCAGCTTTCCTGCTCGCACCGATAATTGCCTTATACTAAGACTTTCTACTAAGACTAATAGTCTTCGTCATAATTTTTTATTACGTAAGACTAAAAAACTTCTGATCACGACTAAACGAGTCTTGGTTAAGATCTAGGTACATCTAAATTTCGTGAGAGTTATTCTTTCTACTAGGACTATCATTTATGAATGGCTTATTATCCAACAGGATTTTTCCTAATAATAATAGATTTCTGATTGAAGGAAAGCCAGGACGATAACGTAATCTTATACATTTTTAGTAATCCGCAGCTGCAGCCAATACGTTGCACGCTACGTCGAGATTTTGCCGCCTTAGGCTTGTTATGGCCTTGAAGCTTCGAACTATCTGCTCAATCTCCAGATCTGAATTTTCCGAAGTTGAAAGCCAGTTTTTCGATTTTCTTTGTTCCTGTCGATCAGTTTGTCGAATCCTTTCGCGTACTATTTCTTGATAATAGTCCGGTCGTATTTTTTCTGGCCCCAAAGTCGCTTTATTTGCTCTGATCTTAGGCCGCTCTCTCGCTCTCTGTCTGTTCCATTACAGGTTGTTTTTAGCTGCTCGAACCTGAACTTTTCTTTTCTCATCCATAATCATTATTGGAAAGACATCTTTTAACTCCTGTAAGGAGTTTATTTGTCTAACTTCTTTTTGTACATGGGTTCTATTTGGAAACTTTTCATTCATTCTCATAATTTCCTCATTGTTATTTCCCTTCTCTAACATTTCATTTCACCATCTTTGAATATTTGGTGGTTGGGGACATTTTTGTTCCATTCTGTCCAATCTAGAACCCTGTCCGTATCCATAACTGGCCTATGTGACAACTTAGTTCTTGATTCCATTGTGTTATCGTTTTCAACACTTGACTCGATAATGCCTCCATGTTTGTCTGTGTGACATTGTCAGTTTTCTGCCTATTTTATTCTTTTTCTAGAAAATTGCTAGCTGGCAAACTGGTCAAGAATGGTAAAGTCATTCCTCTAGAATTTCTCCACACTACCTTTCTTGTATCTGAAGCTGCTTCCAATTGCATCTTCACCGTAGTATCACGAAAATTATTTCGATCTAACAATTCAAACAAGGTTCTTTTTGTTTTTCCGGGCTAAATCACTTCTCTTTTTATCCCTTTTGGAGTGAAATTATATTTTCCCTCATCTCTTTCCGTCCAATATCTGACATTCCCTGGGATCGCTAAATAGGACCATAACCCAAAGTCGCCTACCAATGGTTGCAAAAGACTCGTGAATGGTTTACGATCATACGGTGTGAGAAAACTAATCTAAAAATCAATTTTCATCGATTTCACCATCCATTCTATTTTTTCTTTTGTTTCTCGCTCCGGATCACATCTGGTGCCAAATATGGATCGTTCACCAGAATCACTTCTGTGTCCAAGATATCCGCGTAAATAATGTTCTTATTTTTCAGCTTATCTTGTTTATTTTTAGATATAAATCTTTTGATCAACCCTTTTGGTAATTCTTGTCTCTGAGCCATCGCCCCTGATGTATTTGACCAGCATGTTAATTTCCGTATGAAGTATGGTTTTTCTTTGTGTAAGGGTTACACACCTTTGACGTGCCTCTGTTTCCGAACTCGCTACTTGTTTTTTTGCTTTCTCTAAACTTCCTAGTTTTGCCTCTCTACTGTTGAGTTTGGCCATAATTCAGTTTATCTCTTCCGAATCAATGTCTCCGATTTTTTCAACTGCCAAGTCCATTTTCATCCAATTTAAGCATTTGTAGCACTTCTGTAGTCCCATCCAGTTTAAAATTATAATGTCTCAAACTGTATCCAGCAATCATATTCATTGAGAATAAATGTTCTTTGATTTTGGAATGCCTCTCTCTGTGTAGGCCGGTTTTTCAGATTTTTCCACGCTTTTCCACCCATTATCAATATTTGACCCTAGTTTCATGAGGAGTTCCAGTACTCGAGAGTACATTTCCTTCCATTCATCTATATTCCAGCTCGGTAACCTTGTTCCAAACGAATATATCAACTTGAACAAATTGTTTGTATTACTGACGTGAATTTTTTGACAGCATACAAATATATCATGCAGCATCGTGTATTCCGCCAGGATTTGCTTCAGACCCATTTTGTCCTGAAGATCACTCGTGTATACCTTTTCTTCATGTGGAACCTGAAAAAGTACATCCAATGCTATCTCTTCGAGCACAATCTCTTATAGAGTATCTTGCTATTTCAACAGTCTAGCCATTGCATGTTTTCTATGTTTTGTGTTATTATTCAACCATTTTTCAATGTCAAATATATACACATCTTCATCTTGTCCCAACACATCCTCCACCACTCTAACTTCTTCCTCTGTATCTTCCAGATAATGTAAAGCCGAATCCAAGGGCGAACCTTCCTTTTCTTCCTCCCGGTCATTACTTTTACTTATGAGTTTCCTTACTTCTTTTATGATATTTTCCGAACTTGGAAGACCCGCCAACGGTCTTAAAGGCTTATTTTCTAGGGCTTTCCAAGTTGTCCATACAATCTTGTCTGCCTCTTGGTTTCCCAGAACTAACTGTTGTTGCCTACTGACCTTTTTTATTATCTGTAAGGCTTGACTATCATATCTCAACCAACTATGTTCCCAGAATACTTCTGTATCCTTTTCCAATATCTGTAGCAGGAATCTTGCCAATTGATTTTGAGCTTTGGCCAGATAATGTTTTTTTATCTTTAAGGCCAATCCAAAACGTGACTTTTTTCAAAATACCCGCTAATTGCGGACTTATAAATCTTCTAAATTCCGATTCACAGATTTTTCTGTGCCTCACTGTTCTCAAGGTTTCATTTACCATTGTTGAGAGCTTCCAGTTTTGGTTTTCGTGATGTCCCCATCTTTCCGTATTTTTTAACTGCGAAGCTAGGATGTTTAGATGCTTCTGTTTTTCTTCTAGCATAGCTGCCACCATCCAAGTGCTCCAGTACGTGAAAGGATTCGACAAACTGATAGACAGGAACAAAGAAAATCGAAAGACTGGCTTTCAACTTCGGAAAATTCAGATCTGGAGATTGAGCAGATAGTTCGAAGCTTCAAGCTCCAGCTTTCAGCGACTTTCTCAGCCGTCCATCTCGAGAAGTCATTATTCTCTTGATGCATATCTCTCGCTGTATGCAGAATGTTTAGAATGGCCACTGTTTGCGCTAGAGATAGCAAGCCTTCTAATTCCATTTCATCAATAATCGT
Source organism: Mesochordaeus erythrocephalus (assembly GCA_004367975.1). Taxonomy (NCBI): domain Eukaryota; kingdom Metazoa; phylum Chordata; class Appendicularia; order Copelata; family Oikopleuridae; genus Mesochordaeus; species Mesochordaeus erythrocephalus. The sequence continues at coordinate 9,239 of SCLF01069543.1, forward strand.
CTTGATTTTAACACCGATTTTGACTTTTGTATTTCTCATTTCTGCAAATTGTTTTGCCTTAATTAAGTAATCCAGTAAACCCTGAAAAGTATAGTTCAGTGGTAATTTCATAGACTCATCCCATTTGGCTCAATTGGTGTCTTATGAAGGAATTCGCCTCCGACATTGTTGCAATGTAAAAGTCGAAAAGTTGGTTGTTTGTCATAGTAAAGTCCTGCGACCAACCATATGTTTAAAATTCGACTGTTTCCAAAAGTTCCAGTCCTGTGCCACCAAACTCCATTTATTAATAGTTGACTTCTTCGAGCATTTTCCCAAATGCCTATTATTTCTTCTGTTGGTACATTTGGATTATTACTTCCTAATGCCTCTCGCCACGTCTTCATTTTTTGTCGCCAAGTCTTCATTCATCGAAATCTGTCCAATCAAATATTCCAAACCATTAATATGCTGAGATTTTGTTTTGTTGCAAGCGAAATGCAATCGTAGCTTGAAGGTCTTTTTTCGACGCTCGGTGATTCACTGCTACAGTCCAGTTTATCACCATTATTTTGCCTTTTGGAAGATCGATCTTTATCTTCCAGATGGCATAATATAAGGGATTTTCGCCAGGATCTAAATATACAGTTAAATTTTGTTTCTAATACTTTAGTAAATTTAACTTCTAAATTTTTTTTGTTCGAAGAGAGATCAGATTTTTTAACTTCTTTTTGGATCTGCTGGAAGATTATTCTTACTGGTTCTTTTTTCCCATTCGGCCCCGGCGTCGACGAAAAGGTTACGTTCTCAAAGTGAACCCATAAGTCTTCTTTGTTTTCCAATTTAGTCGTCAGGAACGCTCCAAACTTTTCTTTATAAGTGGCGTCTGACATTCTAAAATATAAAATAATACGCAAAAGTAACTTTTATAATTTACTTCTACCTTGCTGCATTTGCACTCTAACTCCTCAATGTTTGGTTATTTTTGCATAAGACTAATTTTAGTCTTATTTTGCATTTTTTTATTTTAAGACTAAATAGTCTTGCTTATTAAGACTACAAGTATTGCTCCTAAGACAAATTTTTTTTGTCTTAGTCAATTTTTATTCCAGACTCATAGTTTTATTATTACGAAGTCTTAGGAGTAACCTAGTCTATTATTCTCTTCAAAGTTTTAAATTATTTTGAAGAGTCTAATAATTCGCTTGACTGGATAGACTAGATAGTCTTATCATTAATACTAGACGTCTTAATTCTAAGACTACTGGTCTTAGTCAAAGTTTATGTTAATTTTTTTATTTCGGACTAATTAGTCTTGCTATTAAGACTACCAGTCTTACCCCTAAGACTAATAGTATTATTATAACTTTATAATAATTTTTTATTTCGGAAAAAAAAAAGTCAACAATTTTTAGTTCAGACTAACTAGTCTTACTATTAAGAATAAGACTATTTTTTAGTCTTACTAATCATTTTATATTTTTGCCTCCAATCTTATAACAAAAATTGTTTTGTCTTAGTCATATTTTATAGTTTTTTTCCTTTTGACTAAGCAGTCTTATTTAAGACTAACAGTCTTCCCCTAAGACTACAAATCTTATGCGTAACCTAGTCTATTATCCTCTTCGAAGTTTTCAATTATTTTGAAGAGTCTAATATTGGCTTGACCAGCTTAATGACCTGAAATTCTCAGGTAGCTTCTACGTAATGCAAAACCTAAAATTCTTTGGTCTGAAAATCCGAAGATAATCTCCTCACAATTAGGGCAGTGTTAACTAATGTTAACTTTCCTGCATTTTGCCAGTAATCCTACTGTCAAACATACTGTAAATAGTATAGAAGTTTCCTTAACTTCGCGGGATCTCAACCTGATTATCCTCAGATAATCTCCCTATTTTAAGGGCGTTTTAAAGCCCATCGGTCGCTTACACAGTCTTGTAACCCGAGCCTTATAAATTGGCTTCGGTGCAATCACATGACATACCGTTAAATTTAAAGCCATATTAACCTTAAATTTACCCGTTCATCCTCTATCCCCTGATAGGGAATAACATCGGCATGATCGTCAACACCCGTGTTATGTCATGAAGTATCCCAATTTTCTCTTTCATAACATACATTTATGACTATATCATAATTCCAATTTCTCTTTTTTTCTCGAAGATTTTTGCATGAAAACCCGTGTAAAATCTTCGTTAATACGTAGTATGTTTCTCTATACTCTCAAAGTTCCCATAATTTTGGTAATCTGTTTTAAGTATTAACCCTCTTAGCAACCGCGACCATTAATTGGTCTTTTCGCCACGGAAATGGCTACAGTTTTTGATACATAACCC
>SCLF01069656.1:0-11550 GCA_004367975.1 Mesochordaeus erythrocephalus
AATTAATGACAAACATATACCAAACCCAGGACATTAATTCCGCCATTGATTACCGACGTTGAATACCGCCAATGAAGTCAGCAATGAAGTTAGCGAAGCTAGCTTTAAAATTTTTGGCATAGCTTTAAAATAATCGCAGTATGTTCGCGATACTTTTATTGCATGCCCAGGGGCCTAATTAATCTATCACGATTTAGTTAAAGGGCTTTTCACATGTCTGTCTTTAGAGGGGTTAACTGTAAGAGGGGTATACATTTGGACATTCTGAAAATAGATTCGGAACCGCAAGAACAAACTTTATCATGATGGCTAAGTCTCGTTAAAAGATTCGGTGCTGCCTGGAGGGGGGAGGGGCTGCCTTGGATAGGTGTGTATAACTTCTAATGACCGTATATTGAATCACTACGGGGTGGTGATAACATCGGGAATAGTAGGTTAGCTTCGGTGGTCACTGATTGGCTAGATAATGGGAAGACCTTGTACCTCCTGAGACGAGTCCCAGTTTCAGCGACCTTTGTAATAGACTTAAAACAACAGCACAGAGCTATTTAACGAGTGAGGTAGAAAAATTACATTTTTGCCATACAAAAATTGAAAAATTTTAAAAATAAAATGTATTGTACTAAAAATGATAATACTGAAGATTATTGCTGAGAATATACTTTCGCTAATTATGTACATTTATGTTCGTTAATTAATAAATTATTTATAGACATGGTGGTTAAAGTGACCTTGGATGTATATTTGTCCTAGCTGACTGATAAAAAGCCGAGCGAATTAATCAAGCCTTCTAATTGGCTATCTGAGGTCATTCTTCTACCCAATTGTACCCCTACTCTGTAGTAATCGTTACTACGCGCAGGCTGCGTTATATTCTATACCATAGTAGTTTTTTTTTTAACTAATCGAGAAACCTGTTTCGAGTTCGTTTCAGTACAATATCCGGAACTTTTGTTTACATGAAAATGACATTTTTTGAAAAAACGTAAATTTTGACTCCTGGGCGAAATTGTGGTAGATTAACTAGACCACTGGGTATCCCATAGAAGCATCTAAAATATGCTCACATTATTTGTTTTAAGGCTATGGACCTCGAAAGTCACATGGTTTAAAACAAATTATCTGATCATATGTTAGATGCTTTTTTTTATGCCAAAAGGGTATTATTAATCTACCACAATTTCATTCGGCCAGCTGTTAAAAGAAGAATATTGCCAATACACTGGTTATGGCAAAACTGCCTGAACGTAGGCGGACTTTCCGCCTTTCTAATTCGTTAATAATCTCCCAAGTGCTTGAACGAAGGTACGATTAGGAGTTGATTCGTATATTTGATCACGTGGTCAATGATAGGAGCTAAATTATGTAGACCTAATATCAACGCTCGTGGAATTTAAACTCTCAATCGGTCTCCCAATCAGACAATTTTCCTACTACTAATTCACTAAAATAGTACTATTTCTTAGTAATTATTCATTGCGTCCTGTTGACATACTACCAGTGTCTAAGATTAGATATTCCAGCTTACCAATTGGCACATTCCAACTTGAATTAAACAGCGTACGGTAACCCACAAAAAATGTCATTTTCATGCAAAAAATAGTCGACAAACCTTGGGATTTGGGATGTCAGATTTGGGATATCAGATTCGGTTGGACGCATTTTATTTGCATTTTCGCTCTAGCCATCCATATGTTTTTTTAATTTATTAAAGGTATAATGATTAGTTGTTTATTTATTTAGAGTTTTTGCACAGCTAGGCCATACGATCGGCAGGTTCTTCGAATTTTCTTGGAGCTTTTTGAGGTCTTTGGGTTGTGCTGCTCTTCGCCTTGGGCTGTGACTTGAATTTCAGCGTCCTGGAACTAAAAGTACAAATTTTACCGTTTGTTTTGGTATACTTCTTGTTTTACCATATTAGTTTTTCCTTTTAATTATATTAATAAAGAGGAAAAACCACATAAACGGGTTTTGTTGAGGCACTTCTAGTGTCCTGTTTTACTGAAATGTCTTTATGCGAGGTTTTCCATGTGTCCTCGAGGTGGTAGGTGGGTTGGCGGTCGCCCTTTTTTATACGATCGGAAAAAAGCAATATGTAAATGTTGGTAAAAGGTGACCATTTTAGTAATTTCACTTAATCCGACCAAATTCACCACCTCGCGACTGGCCTTCGCTCACATGTCCGAGAGTAACTTTACTTCTTCAGACTGCTGTCTACTTGTAATCGTATATTAATTACGGTTTTTGCTCCAGCCTGCTGTTGCACAGACTTTGATTGAATTCATATCTCTGAATTCATTCCTAGGGTCATATATGTCATTTTAGTATTCAACTTTTGTCTATGAAATTTGTATGTTAATAAATTTTTATTATCATATTTAATATAATTAACACATTTAATATTATTATCATATTATAATATTTTGTGTGCCAGATTCTAATCTTCCAAAATGTAGTAAATAAAATTAGGGTTATTTTATTAGACCCGATACAGGTTGTGATTTTTGTGTTATGTCCCAATCCTTTAATTATAAGGTAGATAGTTATTAGGTTATAGTAAAGTATAGTTTGCGATTTTCCGGAAGGGCATATATACACCAATATTTTGCGTCTCACATTAGGTTCATTTTATTAGACCCGATACTACTGCTAATTCATTAAAATAGTACTATTTCTTAGTAATTATTCATTGCGTCCTGTTGACATACTACCAGTGTCTAAGATTAGATGTTCCAGCTTACCAATCCCAGCAACACACATGGAATTCATCAACATACAATTTACGTTTTTTTTTTTTAAAAGGGTCATTTTCATGCAAAAAAAAGTCGACAAGGCTTGGGATTTGGGATATCAGACCTTAGTGAAAGTAACGAAAAGGCAAAAATCCCTACCCCGGCAATATTGATTCGGTTGGACGCATTTTATTTGCATTTTGGCTCTAGCCATACATATATTTTTTTAATTTATTAAAGGTATAATGATTAGCTGTAATATAAATTATTCAGTATAAATTACACCAATAAGGTCGTTTGGTTTCCTCTTGAATACGGCACAGATGAGTGGTTGTCAAGTTCTCAAAATTATTTTTCGATTTTCCTCAATTAATTCTCTGATGTATATTGATAGTTACGTACCCTTACATATGCTTAAAACATATGGTCGGATAAATTTTGACATGTAAAGTTTTTTCCAGGTTTCGGTTAAAATTTTCGGATTCTTTGTTTTTTGAGTTTAATTTTATTAAACATGATGGGTCAAAATATATCTTTAAATGTGCTCAAGAAATTTTTATGAGGGAGTACTCCTTTATAGTTTTTACTTGTTTTGAAACATGGATACTGCGAAAATGAAAACGGAGCGAAAAACCTGCCAGAAAAACCTTATGGTACTTTTTAGTAAACTGAAAATATTTGTCATCTTACAAATTTCGATCAAGCGATTATTCCATTCTAGATCTGAACTGACATTTTATACAAAATGTTTGTTTTTTCCAAAAATAGGGGGGGGGAACTCTAGGTACTAGTGTTCTAGTATAGAAACATATTTCAAAAGACGTAATACCTTTTAGAACAATTTGTAGTTTAGAATGAATTTTCTCACGGTTACCGTGGCTAGTGGACCCGTGCAAACTTATCTAATTATAATTCATTTCGATGATGCCTATAATTCATGTTTCCTGTTTTAAGTACGACCAGTCAAGTTCAAATCCAGCCATTTTCAGTCACATACGAATGTCTGATGGCCACCCAACCTGTATGCGTCAATCTGGTCAATATTTTATCAGCCCACTTCAAAGGGTATCGATAAGTAGGTGAATGACAAATTCCTTAGGCCGTATCTTTCAAGGTATCTACATATCACATGAGCCATAGCTTGATTAATTGCTACATATTAATAATACGAGCAATAAATGTAATCAGTAGGACTTCCGGCCATTTTCAGCTTGATAGTTCTGGTCTTCTAATGCGCTTTTACCCTTACGATGGTACATATGACCTATATAATATACTATATTTAACCTCTGGGTAAATCCTGTGCATTGGCAGTATTCAGCAAAATGTAGAGGGAGATCGGGAATAGTGGTGTTCTATAGCACTTTAAGACGGGCTGAAAATTAATGGAACCAACGATACAAAATGTTTGTACCGATTAAGCGCGAATTATATTATATATCATATGGTTTTGACAGTGGTTTTCCACTGCTCTTCTTTTCCATCTCAAGACAAAGAGAATAATATTTTCCATTGAAATTTTTAACGATGGAAGCTGTGCTATCTGGCTATTTATCGGTGTTAACATTATATTAATATTGATCAACGATGATAAACCATAATGTAACGGATATACACGCGAAATTTGATACAAAGGCAATTTTCTCGGACAAAAATTATGCCAGAAATCCAAAAATTTCAGTGTACCTATCTTAATAACAGATATGTATTATTTACTTATTATTTAGTAGTATACGCTGTTAGCGTACTGGCCGACTGTCACAATGACTCATATAAACGATCTGAAAATATTTGACTTTAACAGGGATCGAACCCGGGCCTACGTATTCAGAGCCGATTGTCATAACCATCTGTACAAAGGTAACACGCAAAGAAAAACAATAAATTGAAACTGGAAATGGAAACTGGAAAATGGAAACTAAAAATGGAAAGAGTTGTGGTTAACTAGGATTTTAACCGGGAGAGGGAAAACTCTTTTGGTCAGCCGAATTAGTTACACTAAACGTTTTTCGTAGGACGTAGTTGGTTTGAAAAGTACTAAAAACCCAATTAAAATTCATTCTCGAGATATCTGCGAAAAAATCGTTTGTGACATTTTGACCCTTCACGGTTTTTTATTTCAATTCAAAAGGAAGCAATATTGCACGATGGGAGCTGTGCTATCTGGCTATTTAAAGGTGTTAAAATTATATTAATATTGATTACCGATAAAGTATGAAAAATCGGAATGTAACGGGTTATCACGTGAAATATCATTCAAATAATATTTTCTCTCTGGGATACCCTACGCTGTCTAATTCAAGTTGGAATGTGCCAATTGGTAAGCTGGAACATCTAATCTTAGACACTGGTAATATGTCAACAGGACGCAATGAATAATTACTAAGAAAATTTACTATTTTAGTGAATTAGCAGTAGGAAAAGTGTCTGATTGGGAGACCAATTGAGAAAGTTTAAATACATCGCGCGTTGACATTAGTAATAACAGGCATGTATTATTGGTAATTTTTTTATTACCAATATTACCCCATAATATAAGGGTTACAACGCGAAATTGCATTCAAGTAATATTTTCTCGATCAAATAATATGCCACCTATTATTAGTAATTAGTTATTAATTAATTGTAATTAGTTAGTAGCTTTTTTTGTTTTTATCCGTCATTTCTCTTTTTCCAATCTTTCTCTTATACAAATTTAACATTTCAATCAATCTTTATCGATTTATAGTTGCAGGATATTGAGAAATCATCACAATAAGCCCACTAGTATAGAATAATTTATAGAGAAAGACGTATGACATAAAAGTGAATTAATGTATCAGATATAACATAATTATGAAACAAAAGAGTCGCTATTCGAGAAAATTTTGACAGTTTCACTGTACAGTCACTAACAAATACTAAAAAGGAATATAAGAACGAATATAATAACGAATATAAGAACGAATATAAGAACGAATATAAGAACGAATATAAGAACGAATATAAGAACGAATATAAGAACGAATATAAGAACGAATATAAGAACGAATATAAGAATCAATATAAGAACGAATATAAGATCGAGGAATATGAGAACGAATCTGAGTTGTTGGGGTTAAAAGACTAGGAGTTATAGTTGAAAACCGTTGGATTTCTAAAAAAAATTAAAAACGGGTTCCTACCGTCAAACCTATTAGCGACCTGTAGCGAGCAAATGTTCACAAAAAGTGCGAAAAAGCTTTTGGCCTGCCAAATTAGAACGTCACTATTTTTGTATGAAGGGTATTTGAAATCCCTATAATGTGTTAAAACTTGACGCAGATCCATCCATTTTTTCTCGAGATTTTTACGAAATACAATTAGATCAGTTATGAGTTAATCTTTGATAATGAAAAATCCAAATACAATGTAAAATTTCGAGAAAAATACGAAAAACTGTCGAAACTCTTCAAACGCCTAATTAATGTAAATAAATTTAAGTCATGTGACAATATAGGGTTTTAGGCGCCCTACAGAGACTACCCCTAACCCGGAGTTTATAATTATAGAAAAGTTCAGATTTTTCATACTTTTTTACACTTTTGAACTATGGTAATTTACAATTTTTACATGATTGGCACTATTTGTATTTGATACCTTTCTCGATAATTAATTGTCCGAAATAATGTAGTATAATGTATTAATTCATCCGCAACAATGCATCACAATGGATTTCGGAACCTAGACGATATAATTAACAACTTCGAAACAATATTTGCGAATTTAATAATTGAATTAATATTCACTGAAGCGAGTCCAAGTGGTGGATACTAGTAGCATAATATAACTTATATGGCGCAATTTCAAGATCTAAAATTAACACGGCCGAAATTAATTACTAAATAATTTATTTAAGTACAGAGAGTTGTCTTTCGGTTTGTGGACTTATATTGAAGATAGCGAATTAAGTAGCAATAGCAGTCCTTCAATTTCACAGGTTATCGACATCGATTCAATGGATCGAAGGACGACTTTGATATTATCGGTGACGAGCTCGGAGTCCTACAGCTGGAATAATTGAAGATGCGGACGAAAAAGAAAGCAAAATTAGAACTGCTATCATCACGTCCGCTGCCGCCTTGTAGTGTTCCATGATACTTCTGTCACTACTGTGACACACCTATTCAAAGTGGCCCCTCCCCCCTCCAGGTTGCACCTAAACTTTTAACGAGACTTAGCCAGTCTGATAGAGCTGTTCTTACGGGTTTTCAACTCATTACAGTATGTCCAAAATTAAACTCCTTCATACAGTTAACCCCCAAAAACCCCTATTGTGAAGTCTTAAATTACCATAACTTGAGAAGAATCCATTGTACCCACTTTTCGTTATGTAAAACTTTGACGGTGAAGCAAAACCCTATAATATATCAAATTTTAAGGGTATTTGATAGATTTTCTCGTAAACCCGTTTTGTGGGGTGGGCGAATTTAAGTGAAATCTATCATTTCCTGAAGTATGTCGGATTGGCTCGAAAGTGGGCTTATTCGACGCGTCGTGACTCAAGCTTCAATTCTTCTCAGAGCACCTACCCCAAATTCTTAATACGTGACCCGTTAAAGGCCAAAAACTGGACAAAAAGGTACAAATTTTCAGGAAGTTACAAAATGACGAATTTTGTACTTTCCGATTTTATTATGATTTAGAAAACATGCCAAGATCGCAAAGTAGGTTCACTAAAAATTCAACTCGAAACAACTGCGTTAAAAGTATATTTCAGGACGGAAAAATCAACTATATTCGACTCATTTTTGTTTTTAGAGGGGGTTAACTGTATGAAGGAGTATAATTTTGGACATACTGTAATAAGATGAAAAACGGCAAGAACAAACTCTATCAGACTGGCTAAGTCTCGTTAAAAGTTTATGTGCAACCTGGAAAGGGGGGGGGCACTTTGGATAGGTGTTTGTGATGGTTTAGTTATTAAGTTGAGTAACACGATTTATAATGAACGTTATAGGGAAAGTAAAATGAAAAGTCGGAGAGTCCCTAGTACGTTTTGATTCAAGGGACGCAGGTACAAACGCGGAAAATCAAGAAAATCGAACAAATATTACTGTTTGCCGTTTTTATAAATTAAAATAGTGCCATTCCATCGTGTATTGTAGCTATTGTTCCCTAAGAATCCCGAAGAAAAAACGACAAATATAAGGGATTCTTCTCCATAGCTCTATAGCACTGGAAGACGGGCTGAAAACTAATGGACCGACTATACAAAATGTTTGTACCGATTATAGGCTAATTATGTTATTTATAATATATTTTTAACCGGTGGGTACAGAAAGCGAAAATATTTCTCCAATTTCGACAGCTTTACTATATATTCAATAAAAAATACTTTTCTACAATATAATAACGTAATTATTTTCCCTGTAGTTAGCAAACCGCTGTATTTCTGAAAAAACTTAAGACTATTTCAGTAAATATTTTACAAAGTAAAACCATCGTTTTTTTCTATGTCAACAATGATACTCAAAGAAAAATAATAAATTAAAACTGATTCGTACGGCTAAAATAGCTGGAGTTGTAGCAAGGAAACCATTGGTGTCTGCGAGAAAATACAACACTGATTCAGTGTATATTCAATAAAAAATGTTCGATGGATGATAAGACCGCCGTGTTTTGACTGTAACGATAATGATACAAAGGCAAAACACTGACAAAATTTGGACTGAAATAGAGGTCCGACCGCTGAGATAATGGCAGTTAAATTTAGCAAATCGCTTCACTTCACAAAAAAGCGTGAAAAAGCTTTTGGTCTGCCAAATTAGTTACACGGAACGTGTTTCGTCCGGACTAATTGGGTATGAAGGGTATTTGAAATCCCTGTAATAAGTTAAAATTTGAAGCAGATCCGTCCATTCGTTTTCGAGATATTTGCGAAAGAAGAACGTTTTGGACGCTTTGTCCCTTCGGGGTATCCACTGGTTGAGAAGTTTGGTGATATAACACACAAGGTCCGTGTGTCATCACCCTGGTTCGAATTGAAGTAAGGCGGATGTGTATTTCTACACTATTAAATAACAACGTTGGTTAATTATTTAAAAATTCTTGTTGGGAACTTCCGGTATGTTATATAGTGTTAAACCACCGAAAGCGCACGTTAATATATACGCATTTGAAATTAATACTCGGTTACTGCCATAATTGGACATTTATTTAGAGACCTAGTCCTGACTATTTCTCGCATGAATTGCTGCGAATTATAAAGTGCGTTGTAGTCACGGGGTTCTAAGCATAAAGTATAGAGGATGCGAGAAACGTGTCGAAAGTGGTTTTAGCGCAGACAAACGGTATGTCTGCTTTGAGAATATCTCGTTTGGGATTATTACAGTAGCGTCCAAACCTATCATTCGCAAACCCTAATGCCATTTCTCGACCGTTATTGCATTTTCTTAGTTAAACAAAGCGTGCACCGCTAAACTTTTACTGAATTTTTTTTCTCCCATCCACTGGTTAAGGGAAGCATGTACACAGCTGAAGGACTATACTGATTAATATTAATAAATTCATGGATACCGTTTTGGTAGGCTTCGCTTTGACTGTTTCCTACGGGTTAAACCAATGCTTCACGGCGTAAGACTTTACCCGTTCCACTCCAATAGTGTTTCAAGTCAAAAAGAAACATTTTTGACAAGTCCTTTGTTAATTCAACAATTTAATAGGCTGGCGTAATAAATACTCAACGATTAAATAAAATAAAATGCGGGCTTTTTAAATAACGGTTTGAATAATGAGTTTGAATAAACCAGGATTTTATTTTCACCAACTCGCATTTATTGACCATCGGTACAGAAAACATCAATTAATCTCGGAATACCTGTGGAACTGTCAGAAAAGATCCTAAAAGACAAATCCAAAATACAAACGGAAATATCAGCTGTGACACATGTGTCCAGAGATGACCTCTCCCCTAAAAGATGCACCCAGTGGTTAACCAGACTTAGCTATTCTGATAGAGTTTTTTCTTGCGGTTCCGAATCAGTTTTCAGAATGGCCAAAATTATATCCTTCGTACAGTTAACCCCCAAAACACATATTTCACGTATTAAAATTTCCATAACTTGAGAAGAATGAAATGTACGCACTTTTCGTAATGTAAACCTTTAATCGTGAAGCCAGACTCTATAACATATCAAAGTTTAAGGGCATTTGATAGATTTTCTCATTGACCCGTTATTTGGAGTGGGCGAATTTAAGTCAAAACGGTTATTTAGTGAAGTATGTCAGATTGGCTCGGAAGTGGGCTTATTCAAGGAATCAGGACTCAAGCTTCACTTACTCTCATATGAGGTCATTTTCAAAAAGTGAGAAAATCACGAAATTTTCAGTTTTCGCTTTTATTATGATTTAGAATACATGCCAAAGTAGGTTTACTAAAAATTCGACTCGAAACAACTGCGTTAACGCTATATTTGACGAGGGTCAAAGTCAACTTCATTCGACTCATTTTTGAGATTCGGAACCACAAGAAAAAACTCTATCAGACTAGCTAAGTCTCGTTAACATCTGGGGTGAATCTTTTAGGGAGGGGAGGTCACCTATGGACACATGTGTGTGAATAAGATATCCCAAATCTGCAAACGTGTTACTTCTTGTGTGTGATGCTTGTATGAATTTAAATTTATGTGAAAAAGATAAACGTAGGCGTTAGCCATACGAGGTTATGCCTTACCCGCTTACCGCAAATTTTAAGTGGCAGTAGAGAGAGATAGAAGCTTAATGACCAGTGCATGGTAGGTGGTAGGCGAGTAAGGTGTTACCATACCTCACGTGTTAAAATGGGCCGTTATACTGACGTCAAGGTGAATGGGACTTAGTTGTTCCTACTACAACTTACTTTAGACGAATGTCTACTTATTCTCAACTTTTATATTCACCTTTAGAAATAAGGATAAAATAATAATTAATAAATGTTTTCCAACAAGGAATTTCATCTAGCCACAATTTGTCGAGACTGGAAAAATATGTTCAGCAGATGTTCAATTACGTACCCATATGTTGATAATTTAACCAGGTTGTTAGATGCGATACGCTGTGTTAATATCCCAAATCCGCATACGTGTTACTTCTTGTATGCATTTAGATTAAGCGCAATGTACGCGTTAGTCATGCGCCAGTAGTCTTGTATGATTCATAAAATTATATTAGTACCTTGTATTCTGCTCATTAAATGATTTTGTACACCATATGTCTACAGTGAACATTTACAATTATATTATAGTATTAATTAGTATTATATTATAATATTAAAAGTTTATATATTATAATATTAATCGTTTATATTTATAATACAGGCAATTAGACTATTAGCTCGTATTCTAATCCGTTAAACGATTCAGTATGGCTCAACTTATACCCAAGACGGAAAGAAAGCGTTACCCCTTAAAGGTTTACTTTTTTATGCTTTCCTTTTTTCACTGATAAGTCTAGCCAACATTTTGTTTGCACCAATCGTTTACGAGAGACTGCACCCTGGTAAAATCCCGTAAATGTTATGTTTCCAAGTTATAATTCGACTTATATATTCGTAGATTCCGGTAAACTATTCTGGTTGTTATAGAAATGGCGGTTTGACAACTGAAGGTTATTGAGTAGGTTAATTTCTCTTTCGTTGCAGTCTCACGCCAATTCATATATTTCCAATTTCACAAATTACGCACGGCTATCCGACGGTGAACCCCCCCCCTCTCAGGGTGCACACAAACCTATATGTTTTCTCTCTTGTCTGATAGAGTTTGTTCTTGCGGTTTTTCATTACCATGTGTCCAAATTTATACTCCTTCATACAGTTAACCCC
>SCLF01069767.1:0-11550 GCA_004367975.1 Mesochordaeus erythrocephalus
GAAATTTCGCGTTCTAACCCTTATATTATGGGCGTGTTTGTAAACAAATAGATAACAATTAATTACAAAAAAATTACCAAATTTCACGTGTATACCCGTTACATTCCGATTTTGCACTCTTGATCGGTAAGCAATATTAATATAATTTAAAAATCGTTAAATAGCCAGATAGCACAGCTTCCCTCGTTCAAATGTTCAACGGAAAATATAAGGGTATCCACAGGATATTTCGCTCGGGGTATCCACTGATTAAGAGCTACTTAATCAGTTTCCATCAAACCAAATCTATAAATTACATCGTGTGATGTTTAGAAGAGTGTCAAGACTACCGGCAATTCAAGTACGTTATTTCCTAGAAATGGTTTCTTTTTCTGACCAAATAATTTTACAGTTTTTTAATCATTCAGCGCGTAAAATTCCGTTGTAACCTTTTACGTATAATTCACCATTTCGGTTTCATAATTTGTATGCGGAACATCGTAGAATTAACGAAAATATAGACGTCTTTGCAGTCAGCTGTTAACTAACTTTTATCCGTGAAATTCTATGGTCTTAATCTGTTATAAAAAGCTAAACTCACGAAATATATTACCTGCATGAAGTGCATATTGAACAAGTCTCAAATCCCCACTTGTTACAGCATCAATGAGTACACTTCGCCCATTAAGTTTTGTTTGGCAAGGATCGGCGCCGAAGCGTAAAAGTATCTCAGCCAGAGCCAGTTTTTTCTCCATCACGGCGTTGTGAAAAATACTTTTTTTCTGCTTTGTAATAAGTAATCGACTAAAAATTCCAGATAGCACCACAGCCGCTAAAATCTCATATTTGTCTGTATCAATGGCTTTTTGTAAGGCTGTTGGACTGATTGTGTAATTATCCAAGTTATCATTTTGTTTCTCAAAAATGATTTTACCCAACTGAACGATTTGTTTTTCTTCAGATTCATCAAATTTAAAGATGTTTGTATAGTTCTCGGTTTTAACCTTATTCTTGCCATCGCTGTATTAACAGTTAATCAACATACTTTTACAATATACTTCGTCAATGAGAACCTGGGTAGGTATTGCTATGGAAGTGATAGACATGACTTGGTTAGCCTAGAATGGTTTCCCCGAAGAAGAAATTGAGTTAACTCATCCTGAAACATGTGGTTTGTGGTTCATATATATCTGCCAACGTAATGCAATTACAATGTGGACAGTTAGCAGTCCCTTCGGGAAGGAGCTCTACACAGTTAACATGAAATCGATGACCAGTCAAACATTTATAATAAGGTGTTATTTCACACTTTGAGCCGCATCCTGGACAAAAATGGTGCTGGTGAAGCTTATTAACGCATTCTTGACACATTGGAACGAATAAAGACATAAAATGAGATGCTCTGTATGATCTTTTCCCACTAGTTTTATTCCCACAATAAAATGCTTCGCCATTGATAAATTCAGTTGATAAGCAGACAGGATTTCCTCCATATATGAACGAGTGATCTAGGAGGTCGTTCTGACTACATATTATTGGAATTCTGCGGCAATGGATATGTTTGTTAAGCTATATTTACCGCTCTGTGGTCAACTCAATTTTGAAGCGGTTTGAATCACTTTGGGGTCTTTCATTCACACGATTATATACAGTGGTGTCTCAAAGAGTGTCTCTTTTTCAGTCAGTGATTTTTGGAAATAGTGACACCCTTATCCTTTGTAATGAATCGTTTAACGAGAGAAATCAATTTATAAAATAATCTAGGGATGCCCAAAAACCCCGCTTGTTGCAAATCGTGTGGTGTTATTAGTAGTGACCTATACAGATTTTATTCTCTGAATTAAATTTTCAAAGAAATTCAAAGAAAAGCTGAACATAACCATTTATCATGCTTAGAACTTGATTTCGGCAGAATTTTCAACGCTTGATAACGATGTAAATAATGAATATATGAAGATTCATGGAAAAGTGATTTGTAAGCGGCGTTATTATAGACTAAGGGACAAGGCTGATAAAATATGAATGAATCTGTAATAAGAAAGTGTAGTGTGGCGTACAATAGAACAGTAGACGCTGCGAATGAACTAACTCAATTCGAAGATCATTTAGAATCAGAAATACTGAAAAGATCCAAAAGCGATAAAGTCGGATTAAAAAAAACACTTTGATCGGTAGCCGGCCGTTGTCGGATTAAAATAAATATTTGGTCGGTAATCGGTTTCAAGCCTGCTACAAGTTAAGCTATGATACGAACAGGTTCACCTTCGTACCATTCATATGCGCACAAACAATGGCTCCCAATGGCTCAATAGATTTGGCAAATGGGAAACTAAATCGTTCACCTACAGAATCAAAACAGTTATGGTGGATCGAAGAATTTTCACCATTTTGTTGGGAATGATTCAGCATTTTGTTGGGAGTTGGAGAAATTATACAAATATCTCCACAAAAAGGAGTATGCCAAAACATTCGCCTTAATGGTGGATAACCGTAAAACCCACGTGGTCCATGAAACTCCTCACAACAATGTCAAATTAATATTTTTCCACCGCGGTGAATCGGTCTCTTTCAACCCCTCGACCTCTCAGTATTTGCGATTTTGAAGAAAAAGTTTAGATCATGGCTAAGTATTGAAAATCTACCAAATGCAAATGTGACGGAAGAAGATGCAGCTGTAACGTTTTCCGAGATATTTAAAGATTTAACTAGCAAAAAAATCAACAGTGGATTTAAAAAATGGAATCAGCCGAACTGAATTTGCGATTCGAAATGTTGCCAGTTAGGGACGAGGTCGATAAAGGTACTTGAAAATGGTTTATATGATATCATTTATATCAGTAAATATTATTTTATTAGACCAAGACGAGAAAACACTGAACCAACATGTCTTTTTTTAACACTCTTTGACACTCTTTAACACTCTTTGAGACACCACTGTATATCCTTGTACCATGGACATTATGTTCAAGTCGCATGACCGTACTGTACCGATAGAATGAAATATACTATTTATTACGCTTTATTAGACAGTTTAAAAGATCTGGATTTTAATATTAAAAAAAATTTTAATTCCACAATTTTAACTCCACAACGAACTATATTGGTGAATCATGGAAAACTACCATTCATCAAATCGGCCCAGAAGCTTATTAGCCAACGTTAGAAGCCTAAATATGTACGTTATTTTGATTGGATGATAATCACATTTAAATAATTCTACAATTCTGAAATCTAGTTTAAAAAGTGGAATCCAACATCTTAATAAGAAGAGAAGCAGTGTGAAATTTACATCGCTGAAATTGCGGATAAATTTTCTATGAACAATTTAATTTCTAACTTCTGGTGGATAAGCATAAAAAATTGTGGTCATTTCTGTGCTGAAAAAAAACCACAGCGCGGCAGTTTCTTACAAGAGGGTAAAATGCGCAAATGAAATAAATGATTGACCTTTCCCGATACGACAGCAACATATAGGGGTAAAATCATCTACTGGGATGCTCGAAGAGTTTTGGGTACAAAGCTTTTTTAATCCCACTTTCGGATTCTTCACAGACACCGACGCAATAACTTCACCTTTCATCTTAGACTTTGGTAAACTTGAAACTATAAAGGAAATGTTCAATTTAATTCGTGCGTCTCGATAATAATATAAGAAGTTTTCCTTTCTGCCGTCCATCTCCCAAGGGTTGGGCTGAGTTATTCATATGGAACAATCGAAAATATACCTACATTCTCAAAGGTATGTAAGTACAGAAAAATGAAGTTACGTAGGATAGATTATACACAGATATATACTACTTATAGTCCTCTAACGTTGCAGTCGGCTAAAATAATTGGTTTCTGTATTGTCTTTGAAATTAGTGCTCCAAAATCACACAACATTTATAGACATTTTGCGTATTGGATACGTTATATTTTGGAACGGAAGTTTCTGGGTTCGACTCACCCGTGGTCAAATAATCTTATTGGTATTTATTTTTATTTAGTACTTTAATTAAACTAATAAATAATTTAAATATAAATTTCTACATTGATCACGCTAAATCTTGGTATATTGTTAAAACCTTAACTTTTACTATATTAATAAAGCTAAATACACCTGTGGACGTTTTGGTAAGAATCATAAAAATTAGCGTGAATCCATTATCATCAACATTCTTAAGGTATAAAAATGAGCGCTGTATTTTAAGGGGTTATATACACTGAGGGGTATGTGCAGTGAATTATGATATGTTATAGTGGTAGATTTATTATTTAGGTGACATTCTAGATATTTGAAGAATGCGTCTAATTGGTGATGATGCCGATAGTGATGACATGGAGGGGTGACTTGGTATAATTTTTGGTTCAGGAAGAGGATTGGTATGCCAGTCCGGTAACATTCGTACGTCACATTCTAAATATTAAGTCTTTTGCTGTTTTTCGAACTCCCACCCGCCCCTACCTCTTTTCCGTTCCGATCAGAAAAAAAACAATATGCCGTCTAAAAATTAGAATAATTTCCCACTCACTGCCAACGTCATTATACCGTTAGGAAAATAAACTCGATAAATCTATATAAAACATTTTCCAGATTTATATCGATATTTGTTGTTGATGTTTGAATTCTACGACCGTAAGCAGTACCTCCATATAAGGGAACAATGCTGAAATATGTCTTACCATTGGACTTTAATTCAATTTGATTTCGCCAAACTGATTCACCGCA
Organism: Mesochordaeus erythrocephalus; assembly: GCA_004367975.1. Lineage (NCBI taxonomy): Eukaryota > Metazoa > Chordata > Appendicularia > Copelata > Oikopleuridae > Mesochordaeus > Mesochordaeus erythrocephalus. Next base: position 4,688 of record SCLF01069767.1, read on the forward strand.
AGCATAAACACTACCACCAAGCCAGGACACGCAGTTCGGCGCGCAAGGCAACACTGTTAAACGAAACTAAACAAATATTAGAATGAAATTGTATTGTCATGTGTAGGGTATTTACAAAGAGTAAATTAATCGGTATATTATACAATCCCTTCTCATAAATCGGGACAATTTTTCCCATTCTGAATTTTTGGAAAAACACATACATCGGGGGGAAAACTTCGAAGGATCGTCTTCAAGACTGACGTAATTCTACATTTTTGAAAAGATTTTTCCTAATTTGAAATAAGGGATGGGAAAGCATCTTACCCTAGATGAGAGAAATAAAATAATATTATACTAAGAGTCAACAAAATGTTCACGTCGGCAAGTTGCATCGTATTTTTCGCCGCTTTGGAATCGAAGAGTTGGAAAATAATTGGTTCAAAGAATAATTCGAACAACTGATCACATAAAAAATGACCTCGAAAATCGGAAGAAAAAATCCATAGAACCAGAGTACTTGAACCACCTCAGGTTCAATTCGAAGATGTTAAAAAATAGCTGAAATTATAGTGAGCTTGGAACCGGAATTCGGTCAAACGTTTTGGGAAGGTGCCGAAATCGGACAAAAATTTGGCCTATTTTCTGGGAAAATATGCAAAAATCGGGACAATTTGTCACACCTCTTTGTGTCCCGATTTATGAGAATGGACTGTATATATGTATTGAAATTTCGAGTTGATTAAAAAATATACAAATTCAACAAGTCAGCGTATTGTAAGGAACATTATACCCGTTAAGGACATTTTTGCTAATACAGATAATTATTATAATAGCCTACCAAAGCTTTGGAAAGCTTTGGAAACGCTTAGCCGATGGTTAAAGACAGCGGGGAATTTGTTCGGCATATTTTTCACGGTAGTATAACGTTGCTATGAATACCGAAATCATACATCAAGATTGTCCAATTTCTGATATCTCTCATCTTTCAACTGAGATTGGATTTCTTGCAACAACCTTCTCCTCAATCCTGGCATTCCTGCCAATCCACCAGACAGAATAATGTTTCCAGCAAGTGCCCTTCGACCATCAATTGGTGACTCTATTAGAGCTTCCAAGACTGAAGGGTTTATGGGTCTACTTTTTACATTTAATACTCACTTAAAGTTGAAACACGAGTGTCTTCAGCTAATTTCTGCCACATACTATCAACGGCGTTATTTACGTGTTTTCTTTTCAAATCAATCAGAATAGTTCCATTAGTATCGAGCCTTATACTATTCCCGTTTTGAAGTTGATTTCGCTCGGTATCAATTTCAATAGAGTATCCTTAATGTTTACTTAGATAATTATAAACCTAACATTTTTACCTAATTTGGCAATAATATCCTCTGCATATTCGAGGGAAAATAATTTCCTGTCTAAGTTTAGATTGTCAGCAAATACCTCTTCTTGAAAATTTTCAGACATTGTTTTCATTGAGTGATTAGTAACTTTTTCGTTCCAAATCAGGGGAACACCATGTACAACTGAAATATATTATCATGTAGTTTATAACAGTGCGTAAAATACATTTTTAACCAAATGCCACTTTTCATTTTTTTAGAAAGATACGTAAGGGAAAAAGCTTCCAAGGTACATTTACCGCTGAGAAAACGGCACATAAAGGTAAAAAAAAATTTTTACGGGGCTCCTTTTACAAAATACTATGTTAAAACCAAAATATATTTTCAAAATGGACGTAGCATTAAATTGTCTAAAGATTCGAAACGATACAATATTTAGACTTATCGACCAGTTTTTCGCATTTTACTCGAAACTGAGCAGAGCTTTGTAGATTGGTTTAATTGCTATGAAAGTGCTGCTGAAAACCGGTAATTCATGTGTTTGAGTTGGTAGTCACATGGAATTTTCCGCAGTATGAGTTTTATTAGACAAATGTCTTTAAAATGTAAGCACTTTTGGGTACCTAAGATATGACACGTGGAAGAGGTCTATGTTTTTCTATTTACGACAGATGTGTCAACGTATGAAGGCGTTGACCAGCATTTCCGCATACATTTGTGTTGCTGATATGTTGAGCGAATCTTCGGCTCAAAATTACAACTCTATAAATAACTGCAAGCTTCCGTAATTTCCAAGCAAGTCGTAGGACACAACAGCTTGATTGCTTACGAGCTCTATTACAAACTGTATATTTCCGATGACACTACAGCCTTGTTAGCGTACTGGCCGACTGCCAGAATGACTCATATAAACACTGAACATATTTGACTTCACAGGGATCGAACCCGGGCCTACATAGTCAGAGCCGAATGTCATAACCGCTAGACTATGAAGCCGTGTTAACTGAGATATTCTTTCTCACACTTATACTATACTGAAACTTTACTTTCTAGCTTTGCAGACTATATCTGTACAAAGCCCCCAGTTTCAGGTCATACATCTCTGGGCATAGCCCAAGCTCGTTGGGTCATCGACCAACCTTCTTGGGTCAGAATCTTATTTTTAATTAACCTCAATAACATTGGGTCATACTCTTATTTTTAATCAACCCCCGGTTTCTCTGATGCCGCAATCGGCAAACACCTTTTTGGACAACTTTCAGTATGGTCCTTATAAGAACCCAAGATTTAAAGGTCTGGTATCTATATATAGGACGTCACCATTTTTAGACGTAAGGCCGGGGAGGAATGACTAATTACTAATTCGATGAAGTCACCATTTGTTATACCATCTAACAAACTTGATGGTTTTGTTTCTATTGTCTATCTCATATGATTTGACTGTACCATTTGCTAGCGTACTGGCCGCCTGTCAGAATGACTCATATAAACACTTTGAAAATCTGTGACTTCACTGGGGATCGAACTCGGTCTATGTACTCAGAGCCGAATGTCATAACCGCTAGACCATGAAGCCGTGCTAACTGAGATATTCTTTCTGACATTTATACTATACTGAAACTTTACTTTCTAGCTTTGCAGACAACATCTGTACAAAGCTAACAGCCTTATAAAACAAGCAAAGGAGGCGTGTACACATAGTTTCTAATTCCCAGAATGTATTGTTATGTCTCGTTCTCGAAATATCTTTGACTCGTTCTCAAAATAGCTTTGGCTTTAAGTGTGTGTGTCTGTCAACTTAAAATATGTAATTATACACCCCGAGAGTTTCAACACGCCGTATTCTTCAGATCTTAACCCCCAGGCCATGACTTCCGTTGCCTTATTAGTCATACGCGACATCATTTATAGGTCGCGAGGTTTTCCGGAAAACTGATATGCGTTATATATGTTTAGATATTTGTATCCGAATTATATACGGTAGTTGCTCTAGTACCACCCGTGGGAAACTATTTCGCCTATGTTATAAAACTAGGACCAACCTGGCTCGTATTCAAAGCTCCGCATTCTTGTGATTTGGAGACATTCTAGGCCCTAATTCCGCCTGTCCCATAATCGTTGTCGTTTTTCCTTATTTAAAAACCCATAATCGGTGGATGTTCACCGCACCCTGCATAGATCTAATCGATGGCTCACCGAATATTCGGGATATAAAGCGATAGCCCTTTATCCACGATAACCAATCAGCTTTTATATGTATTTTGCATAACCTATCTTCCGCACAATTTTAGTTCACAATTTTCGGTTCGTCGTAAGTTGACAGTTTCCCAAATGAATTCGACCCTTAGTTTCCAGTATATCTTGTCGTATTGTTTTAGACGTTGGCTGATTTTGGAATCTAACATTTGTTTTCATCATAAAACTGCAGTCTTATTCATTATTGAACTATATTATTGATATGCTTATATACGCTCATTTTTTTCTTTTTTCAAACTTTGCACTTTTTGTATTCTGGTAGAACGATGGTAACACTATTTCCGTTCATATATTGATCTTTGAGTAACATTTTTCTAATTGTTTCTGAAGTTCGTCGGTGTCTAAAGATAATTTTGGAGTAGGTCACCCCAATCGATTGCCCACTTCCAATTTCCAGCTTCTGTTTACCTTGATCTATATCGTCGCGTTTTGCTAACTTCCTTTCGCTTATCAATTTCCCGTTTTTAGCTTTTATCTCGTATTATTTTTTACATGCACTGCTTACCAAATCAAACGGAAATTTTAAATCATGAGATGGCGATTCCTCAACTTGGAATTTGACAAGGTTGACGTTTTCATTTTGCACTATTTACGCTTACATGGAGAATCAGGCATTGTAGATATTTGGCTTACTTTGATTTTTTTGTAATTCTCCACAGATATGGGACATAATCATGCGACGTGATTGCCAATCGAAATAATTCACCATATCCCACTATGGCGCGTTTGATTGTCCTTGAAAACATAACTAACGCAACGATCGAGCTGGTAAACCCATCATAATTGATGTTGAACCATAAACCCCGACTTCAGTTCTATTTATTGCTTGAAATCACATTTTTAGTTTTTGAAGTAGACACTTCTCATCCTGGATCGGTTATTAGTCGGGCGTCTTTACCAAATATAGTTTCACGGATAAAATTGTCAGGTTCACAGTTGGGGTTGAACGGTTTTTTTGTTGGCACAGAATGGTGAATCACTGCTGTTCCTTTTATTCGTTTACTTTGTTGATGAACTTTTTTGGTTGCAGATAAAACATCGAATGCGTGTTTACTTTCTGTATTCTTTCTGATCGTGTCCAAATAAGCCGCAGTCGTAGAATCGATTTCCATAGTTGATTTCCGAACTGTGCAACCGTATCAACATTAGTATCAACATTTTCTCTCTCAGACGTTCAGTTTTTTGTACTCTCTCTGGTTCCCCAATAATACTGAACAAATCCTATGCTAAAATCATCCATTTGCGGAATTATTTATATAAAAAACTCAAAGTGTGTATGTTTAATAAGTGTAATGATATAATTTGATCTTTTTAACACGTCGACTTCTTTACGTGTTAACCCTCAGACCATAACTTCCGTCTACCTGATTAGTCATACCGAACAAGATTTAAAAATATTATGAAAAATATATGATAATCACACAATGCCAACCTAGGAGGCATTCTCCTAGTATTTTATCGAAGGGAGTATTTTTTATCCAGGGAACCATACCCACTTCTTTATGGGGTAGCTAAATATAGCCACTTTATGGGAGATTGGAGTATCCATCCGAAAAACTCTGAAAATCTAAGTGACCGCAGCCTGCTCCATGGATATTAGGAATCATATAACGTACCAATAATTGGCTGGTCACCCGGAAAAAGTTAGATGCACATTATATTTTCTGCATATGTTCAACGTCTTAAAATTGTTGCAAAAAATTGTCAACCAGTGCATCAACCAGTGCATCAACCAGTTATCTAAGAACACTTTCGAAACACAATAACGAAGCAATAACAGATGTTATTTCTTATTCACGATAAAGACGATATGGACGTGGATGGTCAGGCGCTACAACCAGATATAGAAAACGGTATTGTATAGGAATTACAATCAGCAGAGAAAGGTCACCACTATAACTGAAGTCAATATGGTTTTACTATTCGGAGTTAGACTTCCGGAGTTGGGTGAGAACTCGCGTTATGTAAATAAAACAATAATAATAGTATTTGTAATAATTGGTAGCGTGTTGGCAAAAAAATCGTTGCACAAAAATCGTGGTACATAAAATACAATAATGGAACCACCAATACGATGCTGTGATTTTGGTCTATTCGTACACGGTCTGAATGAATGTAAACAGCCAATTTTATTTGTTACAAACAATACGGTGTGAACGGTGCCAACAATAAATTCAGTTCAATTAGGCCTTGGTCCAGAGCCTTTTAACTGTACATTTAAATTTTGTGGACACGTCATATGGCTATTATACTAAAACAATTTGTCCTACGACGTTTTTAAGTACCAAAAAGTCAAAAATGGGAAAAAGAGTAAGGGTCAACCATTGTACCCCATTGCCTGATTATTCATGTCAACAAACACATTATTCCCCCACAAATATAAATCGTGCTACCAATATGAGTAGTAGTCACATTGTTTAATATTTTCCACGTCTTTCAAAAAAGAGCTTTTTAGAATACGGGTAATGAATACGACTGCGATAAAGCAGGTCATTAAATAAGACGATTTTATTTGCGACTCCCTGGTAGTCACCGATAAAAATGTGTGCACCGTATGACCACATATCAATAGTGTCTTCATCGTGGAATAAATCTCGTTACCATGGTCCGATCCATGTTTGTTGGTAAAGATCGCAAAGTATGTTCACTCGAAACAACTGGGTTAAAACTATATTTCAGGACGGGGGGGCACTTTTGACACATGTGCTAAACTGATGTTTATATTTAATAAATTAACGGTTAATATGATGGTCATCTATGATGACCAGATGATTCCCGTTTTTTTTTTGACGTCGACGGCTTACACGAAACCTAAAATATAGTTACCCCAGATTTGAAAAAATGTTACTTTGGTGGATAGTCTACATACCTAATCAGGAATCCATACGTTCTCGGACAAAAACCTACGCAATTATCTGTTTTTATGGATGGTCCACCCTCCAACACATGTGTCTAGAGTGCCCCCTCCCAACCCCTGGTCTAGAGAGCAAGAGGTCGGTTAACGCGACCTAGTGGATCTGATAGAGTTTTGCATTGCGGTCCTGATTCTGCTTTCAAAATGTCCAAAATTATATTCCTTCGTACAGTTAACCCCCAAAAACACGAAAAGTATCGAAAACATACTGCCATTATTTGCTTTAAAGCTATGGACCTCGAAAGTCACATGGCAATTTAGAAAGTGAAATATTGTGAATATATTGTGACCATAATTTGAGAAGAATCAATTGTACGCACTTTTGGTAATGTAAAACTTTGATCGTGATGCCAAACCCTATAACATAT
>SCLF01069878.1:0-11548 GCA_004367975.1 Mesochordaeus erythrocephalus
GGTTTGACATGTCTGTCTTTAGAGGGGGTTAACTGTACGAAGGTTTATAAATTTGGACATTCTGAAAATAGATTCGGAACTGCAAGAAGAAACTCTATCAGACAAGCTAAAAAAAGTATACGTTTGCTTGCACTTTACGAGGGGGGGGAGGGTCTGAGCTCGGATAGCCGTGTCAAAGATGGCAATCTACTGATATTTAGTATTCATAAGGGATACAATTATCTGGGCATAATGGTTTAAAAATAACATCCACACAAAGTATTGTTTACGCCATACTAACTAAGCTCTTTCGATCATCAACCTAACTCCGCTTATTGGCATTGAACTTGCTGTTAGTTACATTCAAAATTTTACCAAATTTTTTCGTCACTATTGCAAAAACACAAGGTACGAATAATGTTACATATAAAGCTTGAATCTGTGGGAACATGCATCACTCAATTTACATTTGCACTATTTTAACTCCAGTAAAGATTGACACCCAGCTTTGGTGGGGCAGTGCTAGTTGTCTTTTTGGAGGAGGAAAATTTTGGCTGTACTCGACTCCATGCTGGACGAGGAGTTTTACTGCTTCTTGGACGATTTGAAGAGTTATCTGATCTGTCCGTCATAGGTATTTCAAAAATTCCATTCATTTTGGTGTTCTTGCCAGGCGATTTCGACCGTCCTAATATGCGAGTTGAGCTGACTGGCGCAGACCTCACACGTAGACTTGACTCAAATATTGAATTCATTCTGAAATTCGTGAAATTTACTAGTTTAGTACTTCATGTAATACAGGGTGACCATCCGTTCTCTTTTCTCCGGACATGTCCTCTTTATGGGTCGTGCCGGGGGACTTTTTCTTAATTATTGAAAATGTCCTCTTTTCCAAAGAAGAATTAGAAATAACGACCTTCCCGATTTAAATAGTACTCGAACTCTGATTGGTTATATGATGGTATACGTGGTTGTATGATTGCCTCAAAACCGATTCTGATTGGTTTAAATTATTTTAATACCACAGAATTCCAGCCGACAAAGATAATTTAAAGGCATGAATTAAGTTATTATGCATTAAACAATCAAAATAGGTAATTGAATGATCCGGATCTCATTTATGAAAATATATCCAGGATATATTTTGTTAACCCATTGAATTATGGGGCAAGCAGTTGGTCATGAACTAGTTCATTCGGCAGACAAGCTAATCTGTGGGTTATCGAGATGTTTCCGAAGTGGCCGGACATTCTACTAGAAAGGCTGTGGAGCCACACAAGGTAGGAATATAATTTTTACATATTCCTGCAGAATTTGTAATCCTGCATCTTCTGATATATGTAAATATATTTTTTAACAGTGAAAAACAAAATTAATAAAAAACAACAGTTTAGCCCAAGATATAATTATCATTATAGCGTATCTGTAGCGTAAGTGCCCCCATAGGGGTCTAGAGGGCACGAGATCAGATAACCAGACTTAGTGGGTCGGATAGTTTTTCCTTGCGGTACCGAATCTATTTCGTACAGTTAACCCATAAAAACTCCAAAAATATCTTTTTCATGGGGGCATGACAGCTCACAGAACTAAATCGTGCTAGATTAATTAGGCCCCTGGGCATCCAATAAAAGTATCGAAAACATACTGCGATTATTTTAAAGCTATGGACCTCGAAAGTAACAGCCAAAACAGCTACCCTTGACTTCGACCCCCACCCAAGTATACCCCTAATTACAGCTGTGTTGAGTCAAATTTTTAGTGATTTTTTCGTGATCTTTTCACTTTTTGAAAATTTGCCGAATAAGCCCATTTTCGAGCCAATTCGACATACTTCACAAAATCACATTTATGACTTAACTACCTAACGGGTCTATGAGAAAATCTATCAAATACACCTTAATTGTGATATTTTATAGGGTTTGGCTTCACGACCAAAGTTTTACATTAACAAAAGTGCATATAATTCTTTCAGCTCAAGTTATGGTAATCTTAAAAAGTGACATATTGTGAAATTTTAAATTACCTTAACTTGAGAAGAATCAACTGTACGCACTTTTGGTAATGTAAAACTTTGATCGTGAAGACAAACCCTATACAATGCGTAATTAATAGTTTAATGGCAGAAATGTGAAACCAAATTATATTTCTATCTTGTCTGCTTCGGGCTCCACAGCCTTTCTAGTAGAATGAACGGCCACTTCGGTCACTCCTCTGCCCTATCAGCGTCATCCAGGAATTAAGTTCAGATTCGGGTTCTACACGATGATGTATATATCCTTGGAAGACGACTAACAACTAAGTGGTCAGCGATATAAAAGGTTTGTACCGATCTTGTGTGATTTTAACTGGTATCTACAAAGTATAAAATGTGATCTATAAACGGAAGTCACCCCAGATTTGAGGTTTCAAAAATTTCCGGATTTTGCCCCGCTTAAAAAGCCAACTTTTAGAAAAATGTCCGGTTTTTTACAATAAAATATGGTCACCATATGTAATATTGAACTGGCTGAGACGGACACCGCAGTTCTCGTTAGTACAAAAAGAACAGACCTAGTTATAATGATGAAGACTGGTAACGTTGAAGTTTATTGGAATGTGTAAGTGCAAGGCAGAATTCTCAAGATTATTGTGAATGTAGTGATTGCTATTGGAATACTTATTTTCGTCTTCTAAAATCAATTTTTAAGAGCAAGCTGGCGTAAACTTTATAATAAGAAATCCAACATTGTTCCACTAACTTAGGGTAAATATATAGATTTGAGTTATAGTCGGGTATATTCGGTAATGATACTAATACACGCCACATTTTTGATAGCGTTCATACACGTGTATTTTAAAAATCAGAAGTCGAACAAAATATTTTTAATCGCAAATTATATTCATTAAAATAAAATTTAAAATGCTATCCTAAATTTTTAAATGGTATAATAATATTATTAAATTCACAATTCTATATTTTTAAATAAATTAATTGCTTTCTCAGGTATGAATCTACGCCGTGTAAATGAGATGAAGTAGATATCAAGTTTTGATATGTTCGCCAGACTATAACGCAAAGTTAACATCACCCGACTTCAAGTGAACATTTTGGATTTACGTGAGATAAATATGTTTTTTAAAGTAAATATGTAGTTGCTGAAATAGTTTGTACCGATAACCTCAATAAAATGTATTATAAATATAATTATCTGAACCACATGAAATTACTATATGGTTCAAATATAGAAAATATAAGTGGGAAAAATTAAACTTATCTGGGACTACAAGATATTGCTTTCAAAAGTGCTATCAATTACTGATTGGTTTACTATTCGAACGTTTGTTTGGGATTGTCGAAGCCGTTTGCTAGCATAAAGAAAAGATAATAACTAACATGAGAAACTATCTTACTTGTTGAAAGAAGTCACATGTGCAGTATCAGCGCCCTGTTCGTGGATGACAGCGTGCCCGCAACGAGTCGTAATATCAGTAAAGGCTGAGCTTTGACTACCAATAGACTCCAAGTCACTGTCGTCCGAATGACGCTTAGTTCCTCTACAAAAGTTAAGATTTAACATAATTTATTCGCTTACCGTATTTCGTCCAAACCGTCCGTCGTTAACCTTTCTTTGGCAGTAAATTTGACTTGAACTCCACCACTTCTTGTATCGAATATTTCGCCTTTCACTAACGTAGTTTTCAGCTTATTTTGATCTCCTTGCTCTTGGTGTGTTAATAAATACCGATCAGATTTCTTAAGGTCAGCTTCTGAAGGCACATGCACTCGTTTGTTCATAGACATCGCTGGCTTAAACGGGAAGTTAGTTTCTAATATTGCAAATATTGAATCTTCGCAGTTCTAATATTTCTTACAACAATATATCAATTTGTATAATCCATAATCCAACTCACAAAAACTTACGAATTACCATCGATATTACTAGCCAGAAAAATCAGAAGCTGACGTGATTTTTATAATAATTAAATATGTAATTCAATAACTGCTTGAATAATTGTTTGCGGGTAAGTGTACAAATAATGAGGCCACTATCAATCGAATCTGCTAAACATACTACTTGGTGCATTTATGTTGGTGTATAGTACCCCCCTGTCCAGACTTCCCTCCCTATGCCAGGCGACAACTGATCGATCAACGAGACTTAGTGAGTCTGATAGTTTTTCCTGCAGTTCCGACTCTGTTCTCAGAATGTCCAACATTATACGGCGACTTACAGTTAACCCCCCGCCTAAAGACAGAACTTCTTTTTAAAAAACATTAATTTTAAGTCCCGAGGCATGGCAGCTCACCCAAACTAAATCGTACCAGATTAACTAGGCCCCTGGGCATCCAATAAAACAAACTGCGATTATTTATTTTAAAGCTATGGACCTTGAACATTTAGTCTCTTGGGATTAGTCGATTGGCACTGCCGAGCCAATCGGAAATACTTCCCGAAATCACATTTTTAACGATCAAAGTTTCACATTACCAAAAGTGCGTACAATTGTTTCTGCTCAAGTTCTGGTAATTTAACCCTCTCCGCAAAATTTGCGTCGAAACGCTTTGGCAAGAACGACCGCAAAATGGACCTATCCCTGCTAACGCTAAAACCATTCCTTGGTTAGCGTAGATGTGTCGAAAGTAAGACACACCCGTAATAAACAATAGTTATTTTCTTTATAAAGAGAGATATGATTTAAAAACTCTTTGTGAATAGTTATGGTGCCCGGAGAAAATAAATACCATTCGAACACCAATGTCAAGAGTTGTGTCATGGTTGTATTATACCATTACGCCGGAATATCGATAAGTCATATAACATAGTCGTAATGCAGTTCATTGAAAGTCAGATGGGAAGAAAATAAGACAAATTACGAACATAGAGAATGTTGGCCTGGAATCAGAAATGTTTTGTATTACTGATTTTAAATTTTAACTTCTAGGGATTATGCATCAAAAACTGCAGCCAATTTTGTGGCGAAAAGACCACATCTCTCCACTACTTGCCGAGAGGGTTAAAAAAAGTAAACCGCGTAAAAACTAAAATACAGGACTAACTGTGTCCATTTAGACAATGTGATTTCGAGGTCCATATAATTTGAAATAAATCATCGCAGTATGTTTGCGATACTTTTATTGGATAACCAGGGGCCTAATTAATCTAGATCGATTTAGTTCGGTGAGCTGTCATGCGCCGTGTAATTGTGGACATTCTGATAACAGATTGTCCTACCGACAATCTTGTAAAACCGAAACAGAAAACTCTATTAGAATCACTAAGTATCATTTACCGATTAGTTGTCGCCCGGCATAGGGGGGAGGGGCAAGTCTATACAGGGTATATTACAATCACATTCTCGAAAGCCATGTTGGTGACATAAAATATGTAGTACGCAAAATATCGGTACGAAAAAAATTACAATCGGTAACCTTTAAAGATCATACTTTCTCTACTTTATAAGTTTTAGAAAAAATAAAGAAGATTGACAATAACTGGAACTAATCATAATATGGGAATTGATATCCGTTTCCGCAGACTTCAATATAATTAGATTTCTACAGGTCACTAAGTGGTTAATAGCAAGCTAAGATCAGCAAGTCGGTATGTAATTCTATATATATACTGTAAATGAAGTATTATTTAAATCGCGACGCCCTAGACATTCAACATTCACGTTCCCGTGTAATTGAGTAGAACAGGAAACATCAAAGATAAAAATGAAATATTCTGAAGGATCGATTGATGGTGTCCTTTAATTAGTTGTCTTTATCCTCGACGATAAACTGCCAGGAGAAGATTTTCTATTGGCAATGAAGCTAGATGTCTAAAAATCTGTATATGAATTAAAATTGACCAGCTTTATATATTATTTTGTCCCGAGAATGTAACTATTTGGGAAAGAAGATATTCTTGTTTCACGCAAGGAAGGTTATAGGACAGCTGTTGTTGAATATGACTTTGAGCGTCCTAAACTTCGCTTTTTACGCAGTTGTTTCGAGTCTAATTTTTAGTCAACATACATTGGCATCTTGACATGTTTTATAAATCATAACAAAATAGAAACATTCCTGAATTTGTCACTTGTTGAAAATTTGTAATTTAGAAATCCCATTTTTTGTCTATAGCTAGGTCACATGTTAAGAATTCGGAGACACTTTCGAGCCAATCCGACATACTTCCCGAAATTACATTTTTGACCTCTACACAAATGTCAAAACCGCCCACCCCCTCCACCATCTCCGGGGGCAACATTACACGTAGAAAAACTCCGGGGGCAAAATTACACGGCGTCGTACAGTTAACCCCCAATAAAGAAAACGTGAAATTTTAAAATGTCCGATTGCCTCCAAATTAGACTGATTCGGCGCACCCGTGTATCACTCAAAATTTCATCATTAACAATTATCAGGCTATAAGGAACGCCAAATACTACAAACTAAGTTTAATTCAGAAAATTTTGGTGAAAATAGAGTTATGTCTTGACGATTTATAATTTGCGTGAATTTTATGAAAAATTCCAATTGGGAAAGCTACAATTTTTCTACATATTCCATATCCTAAAACACAGGATTCTGAAAAAGTATGGCGGATTAATGCCTTTAAAAGACATTAAAACGTTAAAATCTGAAGAAAATAGAAAATGTTTGTCGAAAAATAATTTCAGATGTAACATATTAAAAAGAATTTTCATGGAATCCTCGAAAGAAACTGGTAAACATGTTTTAAATGGTAAAAACAGAACAAAATTAAAATAATTTCGTCCTTAACATGAAAAATGCGTGCAAAAAAAAGTGTTTCATATCGATTTCTTGAAAATGCTTGAATATTTATATTCACGACAGTTTTCCAAGTCTTTTTCATTAAGTCCCATGCGGCAAGATTCCAAACGGCAAGATTTGATCACAGTTTTTATCATTTTATTCTTAAGAAAAGTAAAATCATTCGCAGAGGAATTATAAAGCAAAAAAATAATAACAAAAGGGCAACACAAATTATGACTACTTCAACACATGTGTCCAGAGGTGACCTCCCCTATCTAATAGATGCACCCCATAGGTTAACCAGACTTACCTAGTCTGATAGTTTTTTCTTACTGTTCCGAATCTGGTTTCAGAATGTCCAAAATTATACTGCTTCGTACAGTTAACCCCCATAAACCCCTGTCACTTTTAAAATTACCATCTCTTGAGAAGAATCAATTGTACGCACTTTTGGTAATGTAAAACTTTGATCGTGAATCCAAACTCTATAATATATCAAATTCTATAACATATCTTGAGGGTATTTGATAGATTTTCTCATAGATCCCTTATGTGGAGTGAGCTAATTTAAGTCAAAACTGTCATTTCGTAAAGTATGTCGGATTGGCTCGAAAGTGGGCTTATTCGATGCGTCATGACTCAAGCTCCAACTCGAAACATTTGCATAAAACTATATTTCAGGACGGTCAAAGTCAACTATATTCGACTCATTTTTGTCTTTAAAGGAGTTTAACTGCAGTAAGGAGTATAATTTTGGACATTCTAAAACCAGATTCGGAACCGCAAGAAAAAACTCAATCAGACTAGCGAAGTCTGGTTAACCTCTGGGTGCATCTTTTAGGTGGGGCAGAGGTCACCTCTGGATACAATATTGACAAATTTGACTCGGAAATTCTCGCTGATGCTTGTTTACTTCATAGTCAGGAATAAAGTCATATCAGATGAAGGAACCTAGATACTACTGCAATAGAGAAATTTCTCCTAGCGTGAATTTTTTTATATGATTTTCTCTCGCAGATTAAGTAGTCTCTGGAACACGCCGGAAACAACCTTACAAATTATAGTCAATTACTTTAACTAGGGCTAGCTTAGCCTTGAACTTTCGAATAAGAGATGATGATTGTCTCAAATGTTGAGGGACCAGCATGACGGAGTTCTATAAAATAGTATATATTTTCTCAAATATAATGGACAGTTATGTTATCATCCAATAGAGATTACGAATTACCTGTAATACAGTGTGAGTGGGAAGGGTGTCATTTGGTGTATGTGCCAGCCACTTCCTTCCATCGGCGGAGTTGGAACGTCGTTTTTGGATCATTTCAATATTCTGAATTATTCATCGCTTCAGGAGGGGTATCATTCGATTAACCGAATATATATGGTATAATGAATCATAATACATGGAATTATAAAAGTATATAATTGTAATGTGGCCATACAAACCTTATTTCTAGGATTCAATCTCAGCTCCAACTTTGATTTACGCCCTCTGCTTCTGTAATTATCAGAGCTTATGTACAAGTAGCGTAATGGTAAAATACATTATGATACAACGTATATAAAATATTACTCATATTTCGGACATATTTCAACACGTTATTTGATGTAGTGCGTCTGATCGTGGTTGGCCTAACCAGACTTAGTGAGTCTTATAGAGTTTTTTCTTACGGTTTCGAATGTGTTCTCAAAATATGTAGAATTATACGGCGTCGTATAGACAGAACGTGAAATAACCTTTATTTGAAAAAACATTAATTTTAACTCCTGGGGCACGGCAGTTGACCGAACTAAATCGTGTTACTTTAATTAGGCCCTGGGCATTCAAAAAAACGATCGAAAACATACTCCGATTATTTGTTTTAAAGCTATGGCCCTCGAAACTCACATTGTCCAAAATGGAAAAAATTGATTTTGAGCGTCCTAAACTTTAGTTTTTACGTTGTTGTTTCGAGTCGAATTTTTAGTGAAATTCTTTGGGATCTTGTCATGTTTTCTAAATCATAACAAAATAGAAAAGTGAAAGATTTGTGATTTTGTACTTTAGAAATTCCATTTTTGGAATATAACTAGGCTACGTGTTAGAATTCGGGGTCGGTCCTTTGAGAATAATTGAAGCTGGAGTGACGACGCGTGGAATAAGTCCACTTTAGAGCCAATCGGAAATATTTCCTGAAGTCACATTTTTTAAAATTGCCATAACTTGAGCAGACAATTTTTTACGCATTTTTGGTCATCTAAACTTTGATGGTAAAGTCAAACCCTATAACGTATCAAATTTAAGAGTATTTGATATATTTTCTCAGAGACCCGGGGGCCTTAAACACAAAAATGTGATTTTGTGAAGTATGTCAAATTGTGGGCTAATTGGCCTCTTCATGACTCCGGCTTCAATTCTTAGCAAAGGAATGACCTAGTTATAGCCCGGAAATGGGATTTCTAAAGTACAAATATTCAACAAGTGACGAAAATCCTGAATTGTTCACTTTTCAATTTTGTTATGATTTAGAAAACATGTAATCTGAGTACGTTTTCGATGCTTTTATTGGATGCCCAGGAGCCTAATTAATCTAGCACGATTTAGTTCGGTCAGCCGTATGATTTTACATATTCTGAAAACAGTTAAGCTATCAGTTACCGTCGGACATGGAGGGGGTGACACCCGTGTACTAATGACTTCTCCAAGAACAATTCCCAACTATAACTTCCGAGGTCATGACGGTGAAGCAGCGTATACATATGTTATTAGTTGTAATTTATTGATGAGTCGTTGGTCGGGTATTTGGTCGAGTTATTAGCTGACATGTCAGCTAATAGTCTCATGGCACTTCTACGGTTATTTCGCCTATAATAACACACAAATGTTTGCGGGGTAATGCTATTCCGTTTGTTCTTACGTAAGCCATAGCTGTCTTAATCCTATAATCGAAAACGATTCGTAAATATCGTCGTTCTATGGCAATATTTAAAACACACACAAAATGTCATTAGAAGTAGAATATTTTAATAAGAGAAAAACTGCGAATGTTTCAATTAAAGTGGCCCCTACCCCTTTCAGGAAGAACGTAAGCGGTTAACGAGACTAAGCCAGTCTGATAGAGTTTCCGGATCTGTTTTCAGAATGTCCAAAATTATACTCCTTCCTACAGTTAACCCCCAAAAACAACTTTTTTTCTAAAACGTTAATTTTAACTCATGGGGTATGGCAGCTCACCGGACTAAATCGTGCTAGATTAAGTAGGTCCCTGGGTATCCAATACAAGTATCGAAAACATACTGCCATTATTGCCTTTAAAGCTATGGACCTCGGAATTCATATTGCAAAAATAGACGCAAGTTTTTACTGAACATATGTTGGCCCCTTGGCCGGTTTTCTGTAGAGAAAAATTCGTGATTTTGTCGCGTTTTAAAAATTTGTACTTTAGAAATCCTATTTGTGGCCTTTAATTGGGTCACGTGTTAAGAATTCTTTTTAAAATTACCTTGAGAAGATTCAATTGTACGCACTTTTGGTAATGTAAAACTTTGATCGTGAGGCCAAACCCTATAACAGAAAATGTGATTTCGTGAAGTATGTCGGATTGGCTCGAAAGTGGGCTTATTCGACGCGTCATGAATCAAGCTTTAATTCTTCTCAGAGACAGACCCAGAATTCTTAACACGTGACCCAGTTATAGGCCAAAAATGGGATTTCTAAAGGGTCAAAGTCAATTGTGTCTATTTTTGCAATGTGACTTTCAAGGTCCATACTTTAAAGGAAATAAGCGCAGTATGCTTTCTATACTTTTGTTGGATACCCAGGGGCCTACTTAATCTAGCACGATTTAGTTCGGTGAGCTGCCGTGCGCCCACAACCGCTAAAGGACGTTTTTGTCCTTTAGCGGTTGTTGGGGGTTAACTGTACGAAGCAGTATACTTCTGGACATTCTGAAAACAGATTCGGAACCGCGATAAAAGACTCTATCAGACTGGCTTAGTCTCGGTTGCTTCCTGATAGGGGTGTGGGGACCACTTTGGATAGGCGCGTTCTAGGAGATAAACATCAAAAATTTTGGCCATTTTTGTGATCAAAGAGTCCTATCTTGTCGGCTTGTCCAAAGAGGGTTGGACAAGTGGTTGGAATACCTTAATGACTCGTCTGAATGTCTTGAAGTACTTACATTATTTTACGACATTAATATTTCGAGTCATATATGTTAAACAACCTGTTAACGTCATAGTTCTCACGCCCGTTCTCAATGGGATTGAAACTAAGTGCATGCGCTAAATCCAGATCGTTACTACATATGATCATATATGAGTATACTAAAGCATCACGTTCAGAAAAGTCTCCCTGACAACGAGATATATAAGTACGATATATCAGCGCTGATTGGACATATACAATGCAACTCAGATAATTGGTAATGCGTTGGCTGAACTAATCTGATATTACCGCTATGACACATATATCCAGAGGTGAACCCCCCCTAAAAGTAGTTGACTACACGTATACCAGACTTAGCTATTCTGATAGAGTTTTTCCTTGCAGCACGGAATCTTTTTCCAGAATGTTAAAAATTATAGGGCGTCGTACAGTTAACCCCCTCTAAGGACAAAACCTGAGTCGAATATAGTTGATTTTGACCGCCCTGAAATATAGTTTTAACGCAGTGGTTTCAAGTTAAATTTCTAGTGAACACACTTTGCGATCTTGGCATGTTTTCTAAATAATAATAAAACCGAGAAGTTAAAAATTCGTGATTTTGTCACTTTTTGAAAATGTGTACCGTTTTCGGTCCAGTTTTTGGCCTATAACGGGTCACGTGTTAAGAATTCCGGGTCGGT
>SCLF01069989.1:0-11546 GCA_004367975.1 Mesochordaeus erythrocephalus
CATTTTTATTTCAAGAAATAGAAAGCTTCTACATTCACCGCTAAAGATTCTATCCGGTAAGAGAAATGTTTCTTTATAACGTCAATCACCAATAAAATAGGTTTATCCAAATAATACAAAACGTTGTCTTTCGTCTCTGAAGATCAGTAAAGAAACAGAAATCGGCGAAGAGGAGATCGTGAGAGAAAGAGAGGGAGTAAGAGAGATAGAGAGTAAAACGAGAGAGGTAGAATAGTCTTGAGTACGAAAAGGACGTAGAGAAGTCTACTTCAGCGAGATATCTTAGATGACATACTTAACACGCCTTAATTAATTACGCGCAATTAATTAATAATTATATATATTCAAATCATTTATTTACGTACAGAAGGTCGTCGTTTAGACCATTAGAGGTATTTTCGTCTACTGTTAGTGAAACGAGCGAATTGGATAATAATAGCATTTCTTCAAGTTCGTTATTATCGTGTTCACTTTTTTAGGGTGGTGCGTTTACACTACGAGATTGTATTTTTGGTCAAGTGAAGCTACCTATTTATTTCTATTCTATATCTGACGAGGTGGAATAAAGATATATCCGAAATATGGTGGAGGGATATTTGTCCAATAACGCTATTGCGTACAAATTGGCTGGCTCCCATTCACACCTACATTCTTTGAACTGTTTTTTAAATTATTAATGAATACATATATTATATTGTTATTATTAACGTTTATGCATTAAGCATGCATTAGCCTTTCTCAAGATAACATCCGCATCTGCAGTAATCTACTACGAATCCAATACGAGTGTAATAATTGCGCTGAAATGATTATTCTCGCCATTCGTAGTAGCTCATAATTAAGTCTGGATGATAACCATTAACAAAGTTTATTTATTAATCGTGGGGGAAGTCTACTAAATTCATACCCCTATAGCGTTATGTCACAAATATACGAATCGTCCAGATTTAAGATATAAAAAATCATCAATGAATTCATATGACGATATTATATTTGTAAATTGATTTTTGATGCCTTTATTATTACTTTATTCTTCCGGTCTGAAATGAATTTGGAAAAGAGCGCTATTAGAGATTAATTTTAGCTCTCAAGGTGACGTTTTGGTCTAAGTAAATAACATTAGTATTTCCCATAAGATGACTCAATATAACCTGTTTACAAAATGGTAATGCCCAAAGGTTAAATTGTACGCGAAAAAACTGTGAAAATTTGCAAAGGCGGCAGCGTGATACGGTTCGTAATTATTAAATCCCGAAAACTTGTTCCCACATCGAGGCTCGAACTCCGTCGTATCAAGCGTGAGACCTAGATTGTATTTTTAACTAAGGGTCAAACCAAGTGAACCGTTTAATCGACTCACCTTTTTGAAGATAGGCAGCAATTATCATTGCAGAATGGTTATTCCCCGTATCGTCGTGAAATGCTGAAAAATTATTTAATTAAGTGGGTTTGCCATGTTGGCTGTATCCGGGTAACTCTACAGTCAAAGTTTAAATCGGAAACTGATCGTTAAATTAAAACCAAAATTTAATCAAATTTACGTCAATTGCAATGGACACATTTGCAATTAGCGTAAATTTAGCCGTGCGTTGATTGCTCGTGCATAGGTCAGACTTGTCAGCCGACGTTCGATTCAGTCTTATCGGGAGGCAAACAATTGTTCTCCGGGGCTGGTATTGCGTCATAAAAGCACGTGCAGGAAGTATATGGGCTAATTATATCCATAACAGACACAAATTCGATGCATACAGGTCTTGAGGGGTTTCAAACAGTAAACGGAGAAGGGTTTCTTAACTCTTAGTTTTATGCATAAAATTAGTAGATATCCCATTTCTTTCCAACTGGTGCCTTGTGAGTAGTGGCGTGTTTATACGAGTTAATTGATACTTCTCGGTACCAGATACTACACATATTTCTTATATTAATACCGATAATCAATTTTATTTTATATATAATTTATTTTCGGAAATTAATCTAAAGCCAGTTCTATTGGTTTTCTGGGTTGAAGTTGGAGTTTAATACGTAAAGGTTGCTGCGTCGAGAACTAACATTGATAAAAAGCACACTTCACAGCAGGTTATTAACAAATTATAAAACCAATTTTCAACGGCGCATACATATATCCCCGATAAAATATTTATTAATAAGATATGTAAATAAGGTTAAAGATGGGGATAAATGAAGCATATAAATTAACGGACGTAGTTAGAGTAAGTTCTATCGTTTGTTCCAAAAATGCCAAAATTCAGCAAAAAGGGAACACTTCACAGCAAGTTATTAACCAATTATAAAGCTAATTTTCAAAGGCGCGTGCTTAACTCCTCTTTCAAGTGGCAAGCGATCGGTTAACGAGACTTAGTGAGTCTGGTAGAGTTTTTTCTTGTGGTTCCGAATCTGTTCTCGGAATGTCCAACATTATACGTCCTACAGTTAACCCCTCTGAAGACAGAACGTGAAATAATCTGTTTTTGAAAAAATATTAATTTTAGCTCATGGGGCATGGCTCACCGAACTGAAGCGTGCTAGATTAAGTACTAGAGTCCAATTTTGGGGGTAAGTGCGTAAAATGTTTTGTGCTCAAGAAAATGCAATTTGAAATTTCATAATTTTTTATAATCTCCCATTTCCCCCGAAATTGGACTCATTCGATGCGCACGGATGTCAGCGACTTTTCTTCTAAAGTGATCGACCCCAAATTCTTAACCGGTTATGTAGTTATAGCTACTTGAAGGCAAAAATATGATTTCGAGAAGTATGTCCGTTTGGCTCGACAGTGGGCTTATTCGATGCATTATGACCCTAACTTCAATACTTCTCAAAGGAGGACCCCGAATTCTTAACAAGTGACCTATCGACAGCCCAAAAATGGGTTGGCTTTGGGAAAAATTTTAAAAAGTGACAAAATCACCAATTTTTCACTTTTCGATATTATTATGACCGACAAAACATATCAAGATCCCAAAGTATCTTCACTAAAAATTCAAGTTGATACAAGTGCGTTAACATTATATTTCAGGACGGTCAAATCAATTTGTCCATTTCGACAATGTCATCTCGTGGTCCATAGCTTTAAAAGAAATAATCGCAGTATGTTTGTGATACTTTTATTGGATGTCCAGGGGCCTAATTAATCTACCACGATTTACTTCGGTGAGCTGCCATGCCGTCATGAGATAAAATTAATGTTTTGTCAAAAAACAGATTATTTCACGTTCTGTTTTTAAGGGAGGGGGATTAATTGTACGAAGCCCTGTAATTTTGGACATTCTGAGAGCAGATTCGGAACCGCAAGAAGGACTCTATCAGACCCACTAAGTCTCGTTAACCGTTAGTGAAGGACCGAAATGAAGCATATAAATTAACGGACGTAGTTCATTCCAAAACTGCCCCACATTGAGCAAATAAGTATAAAAAGACCGCTCGAAATAGAAATCATTATTTTAACTATTAAATCATGATCAGCTGGTTCAAAGAGAATTCTGAGAAACTCATTAGCAACCTGCGAACCGGATATTTTTAAACCGCATTTTATTAGTAATATTTGTACATACGTTAATGAAGGACAGAAATAAGGATATAAACTGCTTATTTACTAAATTTGGTGTTAATAATGTTAATCAATATAACCGTTGAAAATTGGTTTTATAATTGGGTAATAAACTGCTGTGAAGTGTTCCTTTATTTTCTCAGTTTGGGGAAGTTTTGGAACTAACCATAGAACCTATGTGAACTATGTCTGTTAATTACTATGCTTCATTCCCTTCCTTCATTAACGTATGTAAACATATTATTAATGCATATTTTACTGAGGAGTTAAGCACGCGCCGGTGCAAATTTGTCTTGTAATTCATTAATAACCTGATGTGAAGTGTTCCTTTATATACTTAATTTGGGGCAGTTTTGGAACGAACGGTAGAACGTATATGAACTATGTGAACTACCTCCGTTAATTACTATGCTTCATTCCTGTCCTTCATTAGCGTATGTACAAATATTATTAATACATATTAGTTCCTGATTTAGTAATGGTTGCGTAATATAATGCAAAATTAACAAAGAAAGTCAAGAGAACTGGCTCTAGATTACGTTTATCAATCTATTTCAAGGAGCTGATAAGAGCAAAATAAAAAGACCCTGGTAATGCTAGGGGGTCCATTCAGCAAGTGATTTTTTAACGAAACCTAGTGGATAAGATAGAGTTTTTTCTTGCGGTTATTCATCGCATTACAGTATGTCCAAACTTATACTCCTTCATACAGTGAACCCCCAAAAACCCCTATTGTGAAGCCCTAAATTACCATAACTTGAGAAGAATCAATAGTACGCACTTTTGGTAATGTAAAACTTTGATCGTGAAGCCAAACAACATAACATTTAACATTTAAGGGTATTTGATAGATTTTCTCATAGACCCGTTATGTGGAGTGAGCTAATTTAAGTCAAAACTGTCATTTCGTGAAGTATGTTGGATTGGCTCGAAACTGGGCTTATTCGGCGCGTCATGACACAAGCTCCAATTATTCTCATATGACCGACTCCGAATTCTGGCCAAACACTGGATCGAGAAAGGTACACATTTTCAAAAAGTGACAAAAGCACGAATTTTTCAGTTTTCGATTTAAAAAACATCCAAAGATCGCAGAGTATGTTCACGAAAAATTCAACTCGAAAAAACTGTGTTAAACTATATTTGAGGACGGTCAAAGTCAACTATATTGGACTAATTTTTGTCTTTAGAGGGGGTTAACTGTATGAAGGAGTATAATTTTGGACATACTGTAATGAGATAAAAAAACCACAAGAAAAACCTCTATCATACCCACTAGGTCTCGTTAAAAAATCACTTGCTGAATGGACCCCCTAGGAGGGGGCGACTTTGACACATGTGTGGGATATACTTTCAGCACATGCTACCAAGTTTTCAGCATCAGCTTGAAGAGGTTCCACACAAAAATAGACAAATCTAGGTCAAATTTAAACACCATCACCCATCTTACAAATTTCGGTGTTGAAATAGGTAATTGGTTGTTGGTTTTCAAGAGTCACAGCATGTGTTTGCGCGGGGTAAGCACTACATAAGCAGTAATTTATTAATAAATTACATATTATTTAAAATTTAAACTTCATACAGAAAAAGGGGTTACAATTACAGATTATTTTAACACGGGAAGATCACAAGGTGAAAATATAGTATTTTATAGTGTACGTGCAAGCGTTTTTCTGGGGTGTATCCCAAAGTCGCAGAGATTTGAAAAAAGTTCGGGTTGGCGAAAGTCGCAGACCTTCGCCAAATATAGGCTGTAACCCTAGTTTTTCTGACCGATTTAACATCCCGTATAATGACTCATTACACGCCTCATTGCTCAAACGTCTGCGACTTTGGAAAGACCCCGTTTTTCTGATATAAACCAAAGCAACGTACTCTAAATTATGGAAGTTGGCGGTATACTTGCAGTACTTGGTACTAGCGGACTGAAAAAAATGTCTCCTTAATATTGATTTAGAAATTCAGTGGTAACGTGAAAAGTGTCTGATCGTAGGCGGCATTTCAGTCTGTCTAGTTCGTTAATGGCCTCCCAAGTGTCTGAATAGAGGTACCACACAACATATCTGACAAAAACTTCTGTCAGATTGTGATTACCAGGTGAATAAGTAAGTTGACACGAACAGGGGAACTGAGAAGGAGCCAATCAATGCTGGCGGCGGCCGAAGCAAAAGACAAAAATAGAGGAAAACGCAAACAAAAAGGCGTAAAATAGTGCCATGCAGGCCGAAACGTTTACTGTAAATAGACTTTTTTTATAAAACTTTCGTGCAATTTAATTCTAATTTTTTGTGCATGCGATGTACATGTGTGTATATTGATAAAGTTTTCAAAATTTTGAAATTTTTCAAGGAAAGGAGAAACCGGGGGAAGACCGGAGAAACCGAAAAACATGGAGGAAAGCTCCCGATTTCCATGGTTGACGCCACGGGTTGACACCAGCGGGATAAGGGAAGGTCCGTGGAAAATAGAGGGTTAAAGGAACCCGGATCCAAAAAAAGTGTTAATTGGGCCTTAGCCGGGGACAAAAATAGAAAAAACAATTATTTTGAATAAAAAAACCGTGACGGCACACGGGAGTGTGCCAGGCTGGCCAATGTGGGGGGGGGGGCGCAAAGTACTCCATGCCATGTCTGGTACGTTTGGCTGGCCAAGACCATTCAATTTTACCAAAAATACTTGCGGTCAAAAAAATTGAGTTATTTTGAAACGCTTGGAAAAAGTTATTGAAAATAAAATTTTAAACCAGCAACGTACGACCGTAATTACTGAGCATAAAAGGAGAGAGTAGAAAAAGAGAGAGAGTTAAAAGTTACCGATTTAACGGTAACAAAGTTCCAGTATTTAGTAAAAGGTATTCGGGAATGGGATTTATATCTGATTATTATTAGAAGTTGATTCGTATATTTGATCACATAACTGTTTCTTCACATAGGGTCTTCCCAGCATGATACCAAGATTAGAAGTTAGGATTCAAAGTAATGTTTTACTCGGTGTATAATAATCAGTAAGATGACAGTAGGATATTTTGAATTGAAATGTGCGTATAAATAGTGAAAAGGAAGCACCTGAGTCCCAGCTGAGACCCAATGTTAACGACCGTTGTTCAGTCAAGGCCTAATTAGTGCCTGTTCGCAAATATTTGTTGGTAAATATTTGTTAGTAAATATTGTTGATAAATATTTGTTGGCAAATATTTGTTGCCACATTCATTGGTATATTAATTACTCCTTATATAGCCTAAACTAAGGCGCTCTAAATGATGGATCTGTTCCACAGAAAGTTCCCGTTGCGTAACAATATTAGTTACGCTATTATTCCGTTAAATTTACAAAATAACTTTTAAAGTAAAAAAAAATGAATTGGTGGACAACATATATACGAAATTGATATGCAAGTAAATATAAAGTTAAAGCCAACGAGAGGGCTGCCGAAATATTGAAGGGTGGGTGAATTAGTGTGTGGGCAAGTTAATTGTTTAAAGTTGAAGATTGCAAATTAGTATAATTGGTATTTATTGTTTATTTATTTAATTATTTATTTTTGAGTGGACAGTTAACCCACGTGTGTGTTAAAGAACATACACTAGGGTAAAATCTAGGTTATATTTAGGCTTATATTAGGTTCATATTCAGGTTAATAATTAGTTTTATATTTCCGATATATATTTAGTTTCATTGGGGTTCATGTTTTGGTTTTTATATTGTAGTGCTTATATTGTAGGCTGTAGGAATAATGGCACTGTACTGCGAGGCCTTAACTATATCCATCGCATGCATATTTACTATAAGGGCGAGGCCCGGGTTACCATCAACTACTACCCGCAAAAATTAGAGGCACTGCGGGAATTATGGAAAAATAGCCTTGACGCTTTGGACAGCCACAGCCGAAACCCAAACCGGAAGATAAGGTTATTGAATAAACAGTAACTAATGGAAGGTTAGGATAATTTGTTTTTATCTCGGGAAGAACCTTGAAAATACGAAGACACATAATTGTTTTCTAGTCCTTCCGTTTTCGAATCAGAGCTGTCCTATATTATAGCCGAGCACTTCCACAGTATTCTAACACCGCACGAAAGGGAATTTGTTCTTATTTGCGGTTCCAAGGATATGGGGAGCGGGAAAAGCCGTGGTAAATACTATTGTTGCTGACTTGCGAAATGTAGCTATTTCAGTTAATAGAATACGCGAGGACAAAAGCAACAATCTGTTAATAAGTGGACCTTGAATGAACAATGCGGCAAAATCAGCAAAATAATACCATACATATTATATCAAATTAAGCCAATTCAGCAAATTAAGTCAATTAAGCGAATTGTAACGCCAACTATGACTAGTTGAATAATGGCTATAACGAAAATAATAATATTAAGTGCTATAATTGAAAACGTGCTGGCGAAAACAATAAGTTCTATGATTTTGGTCAATTAGAGGCGATCCGGAGGAATACAGAAAGCCAACACGCATTCGATGTTATCTGTGCAACGATATTAGCCATATACAATACGCGGGGCATTTTTATCAACCAAATAAACGAATTGAGGGCACAGCAGTGATTCGCCTTTCTGAACAGAAAAGGGTGAATGGTTTTGTTAGGGTGGTCGGATGGAAATGATCTGGAATAACCATAACATCTCACCCTCCCCAAGTTTTGTTAATAATGGAAATGAATATACGTTTTTTTTCAAGTTCTTGATAGGTTTCGTTGATTTTTTTTGTATTTTTCGCGGAGGATGCGGCGTCAAGTTTGAAATCGTTCATTTGCGCTAACTAGGTGGCATCATTGAGTCCAGTATATATATACAATATTTACTTTAATTTTTTAAAAATAATATTAGAACAAACTGCTGCAGGAAGAGAGAAGTGCAGAGGGAATTGAATGTACAGGTAATACTTTTTTTTTAGTGATTTTTTTTTGTGATTTTTGTTTTGTTTATATGCATTTGTTTTCAGAATTTTTATGCAGAAATCATTATGCAATCAATTGGATGTGGCGGCAGATTAAAGCATATTAAAGTAAGTAATTAAAGTTAATTGGCTTAATTACCTTTAATTTTTTTTTACAACTAATTAGTTATTTTTAGTTGTGGCTTCATTTGCCAGATGGTCGATTCAACTGGGCGATTCAGACGCTCGAATAATTAATGTAAGTAATTAAATTGCGGTGTTTTAATTTTCTTTATTTATAATCATATTTTAAGGTCCGGTTTCATTAACCAGATGGTGACGACACAATTGGTCGAATGGCGGCATCAATTGGTGGTTCAATTGATGGTTCAATTTTATTTTGGTATGGGTGCGCTGGAGGGTATACTCATATCAAGGAGACGGGGAAAGCCTTGAGAGTAAATATTTAGCGCTCCTAGGCCACGAGATACTAAATAATGCCCGAAAAGTTTCATCGAAAGGCTGACATCATTTCGCAGAGGCTCCACCGGACATTATACCACCAGCGGCGCTAAGTTTATATTTTATACAGCGTGTCGGGATACCACCGCTAAATTTCGCCATAGCGTAAACCTTAAGTTTGCGTGCCCTATGCTGGTTTGTATGTTTGTCGTGTCGGGAGTTATCTCGGAGGTCGTAACAGGATTATCGGTAAAAAAATATGGATTACGTTTCGCGCTCTCGAAGTCTTTGCAACTTTCGTACTTTGTTCCTACTCTAATTTTGTAAATTATGAAGTTTTAGTATTTAGTTTTAACGTTCAAGTTTTAATTTCAAGTTTTCGAGTATTCATTTCAAGTTTTAATTTAACGTCTTAATTTCAAGTTTTCAAGTTTTAACTTTCGAGTTTTAATTTCGAGTTTTCGAGTTTTCATTTCCAGTTTTAATTTCAAGTTTTCATGTTTTAATTTTCGAGTTTTAATTTCGAGTTTTCGAGTTTTCGAGTTTTCGAGTTTTCGAGTTTTCGAGTTTTCGACTTTTAATTTCAAGTTTCAAAATAAATTACTCAATGTAAATTTAAAAATATTTCCAGTATACCGTATTAAATAAATTGTCTTTAATTCCTATGTTTTGTTCGCAATGGTCGATCTCATGCAATGGTCAATTTTGGCATTAGTTTTATAGCTGGCCTGGGATAATTGTCGTCCTTGAGTATACAGCTCGTTTGCTTTAGATTACGACTTTTTCTAGTCGAAAGAATTTTTATAGTAAAAATACCAACGAGTGTACTGATTACAAATGACGCAATTATCGACGTATATATTAAGGGAAGATGGATGGTTTGATATGTTTGGTGATGTGAAATCTGGTAGAAATTGATCACTTAAATTAAAAATGTTGCTTTTTAATATAGATGTATATGTTTTGTTTGTTTTTTTCGGGAATTCATATTTTTTGCTTATTTTGGCAATATATAGTGCCTGAATTAAGTAAAAGGTTTTTACCCTCATAGTATTTTGGGATAGAACCCACTATGTCAGCCAACAAACTGCCATGGATACAAATTAAGTATTTATTTTCTACTGTTGAAACTTGGCACATATTTTGCGAACGACTTATTTGGCATGATTCAATTTAGTTTTTCTTTAACATTCCCAGCAAACAATACGACCTGTTATTTTGTAAAAAGTCGGACAACGAACAGACTTGTGTATCACACTTATCCATAAAAATTTGATCACAAAATAGGACCTATCGTCCTTCAATATTTGTTTTATATTTTTGTCCCGAAACATAAAATCCTACATTTTCTATACTAATGTGGGCTGTTAATCTAGGGCCTGTGTTGAATACAAGGATACGAATTTGATGTTAAATAAAAATATTATCGTTCTCGTCTTTTGTAACACCGATAAATTTCGCAAACTCTAATTTAAAAGCCCATAGGTGGAACATGTCTGTGTCAACGAACGGACAACGAACAGACTTACTAGGTCTTCAGCGATATTATAATCAGGAAGTGTCTGACTGTGAACACAAATAAATGCCAAGTCCATACGGACATTAAAATCTGTTGGTAATATATTTTTGACATATTTGACATAGTACCTGGTGAAGGTCATTTATATATTTTTACCCTCCAGAGCCATCAATTTTACTGCTAAGTGATTTCCCACAATTATGTTTTGAATTTGCTCATCTTGAGCCGAAATATGGTCTTCAGGGGCTATTTTAGTTGCATATTTAAAATATGAGTATATGGCTAATGCTAGGCTCAATCCTCCGAGGAACGCTAAGGTAATTGATCTAAACCTATCGTCGGGATCATCTAAGAGTTTTTCACTCTTTCGAAATAGGTTGCCTAGTTTTAGCTATATACTTTGTAATTTGGTTTTCGCTTAAATTACAAGTACTTGTATATTGGTGGCGCCCAGAAAAAATGCTTAGTGGTGGTTAATGATAATACCTATATCTGGATAAACTTCCGTTTTCATTGTTGATCTAACAGTCGTTGCCAATATGGTTGAGGCGGCTAAACTCAGTATCGCTTTCATCATTGTTGACGATATCTCTATTTTCGTACTCTGGTTCTCGTGTTGGCGCGTTTAATGGATTTGTTGAGAGTGTTCTAATGTGTCGTCGATTTCTTCTAAATTGTTTGTTAGTGGTGTCACACTTGAGCTCATAGCTATCGCCAAAGACTCGTTTTATAACAGTTAATGGATCATTCCAAAACATGCCAATCTTACCGTCATCATTAAGGGTCACAGCACTTTCTAATTCGGTCGTTTCGATATTGGACTAATGAAGGATAAAGGGTATTAAAGTATTCTGCGCTAATTTTTTGTCCAATCATATTTGGTGGTAAGTAATTTTTCGTCACTATTAATGAATGGCGTGTAAAGTGATCGGCCATAAGCGACTTGGAAGGGTGTTTTTCCCGAAAGTTTTTCCTTTGGTGAACTGTTTAACTGAAACCTAATAAAAGGCCGAGCTTCAGACCAAGACCGATGCGACAGACCTAGTAATCGATCTTTGATCCTAATACATCTATTAGCCCTTTCACACCGATTAGATCTACTATTATATGGTGATATTCTTATGGATCTTAT
>SCLF01070100.1:0-11534 GCA_004367975.1 Mesochordaeus erythrocephalus
GTTCCTTCCTATAGACTTTGGATACCGCTGTAAATATATAGGCATCAAAGGAAATACTTATCAGACTTCAATTTAGTCTGTCGAAAGTTTTCGGCGTGAATTAACCGGATATTTAAAATTTACATTAGGAAATATCCATAAGGTTCCTTCCTGAGAAACCTTAGAGACTTTGAAGACCTCGGAGACAAAAACTAACACCAGATTCGAAATCTGAGGACCTGATTTACCCCTAGAGCAACAAATTATCAAAAAATATTAATTCCTTTGTTTTTGGTGTTGCGTGCAAATGTGCACAAATTAGTCCGAACTCATTGTCTACCAATTAGCCCTTGTGGGTTAACCTACTGAATACTTTTTTTTTAGCTTGGGCGTGATATAATAGGACGATTTCCGCAGCACATATAACCTTTCGAGTTTTTAATAGATTTCCGTAGATGTGGCGTTCTTGGAGAGATGATATATATTCCACTCACTAGGGTGAAAATAAGGCAGAGAGTTTGGTATTGCTTTTTTAATTTTACTGGATTAAAAGTTTGAACAGGGCTGTGATTGGCTCTTGAAACGGTGCCATTTGCCCATAGTATTTGCTTATCTATATGTTACTTATCTATATGTTATTTCCAATCAATATTGCTCTATGTTTATTGTTTGGAATTACCAAAATAGAACTCGAGAACCAATAAAAGGACATAAAGCAAGTGCATTATCTTTTGATCTAGTAAAAATAAAAAACTACCACACTTCTCTGCTTTATTATTTTTTAGTTCCAGACGGTAATTGGTGTATTTTAGCTCTATTTAGTGGTACCGAGAGAGAAGTATACTAATGACCAATGAGTAGTTATCTAATTAACACATAATCAAGTCATTTAATGTCTTCTCCTCAATTTAATTATTCTATTTGATGACCACAGCTTACTCTAACGAAGTCCCCAAAATGGCTCTAATACCCTTATCGTTGAGCCACTTTTCGTGGTATCATATCATATTTACACAATTACATCCGCTTTCTTTTCTCATCCGGTTATATGGAACGTTAATAGATCCATAATCGGTTGGTTGGTAAAATATTCTTATAGGAGAATATTTCCTCTTTTCATCGGAAATACCCGGAAATTATAAAAAAACAATGTTACCAGATTTTCGGGTACCATAACGATGGGATTCAAGAATCTTGTTTTTGGTTACGGATTAATCGAAATCCTATCGTTTTCACCCTACATGTTCTATCCTTGCTGTACCTAACTCGTACTGAATTCTAACCAATGGCATTCGTGTCCATTCCGCCTTGGTCATTTGGTCTATTCCGTCTATTATATCACGTCTAGTAAGCGACAAGTGTTCAGAAATAGTGAGAATACGGTGCCCAATTGGAGGTTTTTGGTCTATAGGTATGTTAACATGCCAGGAGTTAAGTGAAACGACTCGAAATACTATTTTTTTAATCAAAAAATCTTTGACAATCACTCGAATCGAACCCGAGCCTAGATCCTCAAAAGGTGCCGTTATGACCGCTATACTAACTCGTCACGCTGAATGAGTCTTATATTTAGGCTATAACCGTAACTTACATTAGCCAACAGGTAAGAAGCCATTCTCTCTTTGTACTTGTTAGTAAGGATAACTGCGGCGGTAAAAAAGTTAAAAAATCATTTTCTGACTTCAAAAGTCTAAATATTAAAACACAAAATACGTTTGGGACGATCGATATCGTCCTCAGACTTTCCTGATACAAATGCCCATTACGCCCCCTATTTTCAGTCTAAAAATTTAGAAGTTCAAAATCAATATTATTAACTAAGGGCCAAACGGAACGCACATGCAGTCATTGCTTAGTCATCCCTAACAATTTCGGTGGAACTACAGAATTATATCCCCTTGCGGTGTAAGTTCCGATCCAAAAAGTATCCAGAACTAATTCTCCCTCTTTTGAAAACTTGAGAACAAATTGATATATTATCGTGAGAGCCGGTACGCTTAACCCCGATTAGAACCCGATTAAAATGGCATTTCCCACGAATGCTCAACCCGTTGAAACTACTGGTTTAATTTTCGATCCAACATATCATTTTCGGCTTTAACGAGTGCTTCCGGTTATCTTTCCGGTTTGAAGAATATCTCGTCCCGTTCAATCCTAGCTCTACCAGGTTATGAGTTAAACGTCAAAAAAGTTAAAAAAAGTTCGTCAAAAAAGGGATAAAAATCTTTTGGAACAACTCGATTCGAACCAGCTACCTTTCGTATTTTAGCTAACCACTGTACCGACCAGATTCTTAAAGTGGTTAATATCAACTGATGTTCTGTTCGGGGATATGAACGTGGGACTTTCAAAAATCCTAAAACCACATTTAACTAGTGTTTTTGCTGATTTGATACATGGGGCAATGTTATCAGGTAGTAATAACTCCGTTCGAAGCATTTTGACTATTCATGTTTCACGTTCTAGAACATGAACATGTGGTATGCTTATCGTGGCATCAACTTAAACGGAAGGATTTCATTTTTTTCTTCTAAATTATGAGAAATTTCATCGATTTAATTCGCAGTTTAACGTCCTTTGAAAAACTGTCATTTTGAGCACAAAAGTGATCAACATTTTTGACGCTAATCCACAAGAAGTTAGAAATTGTACCCAATTACAAAAACAAATTATCAGTTGTTCCAGTGATGTAATAATATTATAACCATTTTCTCTATCTATAACCATATTTAATTTAAAATAGAATAGTGGAAAATTTCATTAATTACGTGAAAATTCTATATCCAATTCTAGATCGGATGGTTGTGTGTTCGATCCATAGTCGTGACATATTTTTAACAAAAAAACGAACACTTAGTGTGAGTTAGTAAATCTTAACCATATAAAATTGATATTGTAAAATGCTTTTAAAATATTGACGGTAATAATAAATCTTAAAGTTGCCTAAGCATTTGCCAAGGAGGTTAACTTTTAACATCCGACTGTAAACACCCTTGATATTACCTTGGCTCTCATCTGCCCTTTATTTTTTGAAATTGATATTTTAAATTGAAATGATTCTGACTAACATTAAAGGGATGATCTGAATCGAAAAGTGTCCATTTCCGGTGCAGAATATGTGACACGAATATGTGGAAACCGCATTCGAGGGGACGTTTAGATGGGCTATAAAATTATTCTTAACCCGTGGATACCATTTCGTTTGTTCCTCTAGATACCACGACTCAAATAACTATCGACCTATTTTTTTTCTTGAAAACCACACATTATGATTAAAGATCGGCGATAAACGTGATTCCCGTTTTCCAAAATTATCAAAAAATTCAACAGAAATGTTCAAACTTAACACCAGGAGTGCCCTAAAATACCTCCGGAAAAATACCTAATAAGTATTTTTTCTACTATCCAAAAATTAACAAAGTACCCATAAAGTTTGTGAAGCAGTTAAGTAGGTAAATGCCGAGGTAATTCTGGAAGTTAAAACGTAGGTACTCGACTTTGACTAGCAACCATTCTGATTGGATGTTTAATACTTCTTTTGAATAAAAACGTTTAAAAAACAATTACAAATTTCTGCCCACCCACCTCGATATTTGGTATAATCTCAAGTACGATGCCCATTAGACCAATTTTTAGAGTGCGTTACTTTAGGTTAAATTAGTGGCTTGTTTATTTATAATTTGTCGATAAATGTTTATCAACAAATTGAGCTTTTAATTCTATATTGTATGTTTAGATTATTTTACAACGAGCAGTTGCTTGTTCCGGTTCATTTATTCTGATGTTGGAACAGTCAAGACTTGTAGGGTACTAAAGTAGATTACTGTTTTTCCAAAAAAAGATAAAAAATATTTCGATAATCAATTTCGGTACCTATCTTAGCCAACAGCAATGCATACTATAATACTATTCACGCAACGATTATCATACTAGCAAACTCGGGATGCGCTGAAGATGTCGAAAGTGGTTTCGGCTGGTTTCTCACACCCATCAGGTATTTGCCCGATCTGTCGAATGTCGAATTTATAATTAATTTATCCGAAATAATGTATTCAGGTACTTAGTACGTACGTTATTAATTACCCCTTATTATTTTTTTTTATCAAATAATGTATTTCTTGAGAGAAATAATATCTCCAGGAAAAATAGCTCCGTCAAATGTATCATTTGAAAAATTTCATTGTTGATACAAACTAATTGCGGGTAATTAATTACGTACGTACTAAGTATAGGAATTCAGTACACTAAGTACCTGAATACATTATTTCAGATAAATTAATTATAAATTCGACTTTCGACATATCGGGAAAATACCTGATGGGTGTGCGAAACCTGCCGAAACCACTTCAACAACACTGAAATAAAGGCCAATTCATGTGTCAACTTGATATTAAACATAGTTTTCAGTTATAATGCTTGGATGACGTATGCCGCAAACCAACTGGGAACACAATGCGTAGGTGAAATACATGTTGTAAGTGCATAATCTAGATATTATTTCGTTCAAATTTTTACAATAACCTTTGACTGGTTAATAGTTGGTTAACTCCCGTAGTGTCGACTGGGTTACGACGGAGATTATATTTCAAGTTTATCAAGAGGTAAATGGACGATAGACATATAGATTCCTCTAGAAATCCACCTATATTCGGACTGGAAGTATCGGTTAAAAAACGTTTTCGCATTTGCTCGGGGAGCTTAAGCTATTGTTGAAAATGCACCTTAAAAAGCGAAATACCAAGATTTGAACCCAAAATTAGAGTATATTTTTTTATAGGTTACAATTTTTTATTATAAAACCTGGTATATAATATTCCTAATATATAATAATAGCTAATAATAGCTTAGATTACTGAAGAACAGTCATTTTGAATTGTATCTAGAGTTGAATTTATCAAAGTTATGTAGAGTCGTGACTGTATATGAGTTAACTTATTTTAGGTAAGTCAATATACTACCATTTTCGGCTTGGTACAAATGTTGGAAGCATTTTGCTTAGCCCCTTTTGTCGGAGCTGCGATTGATTTTTCCGGTTGGTTAATTTGGAAGCTGGATCCGACGATAGGTGACAGAGAGTTAAGGCTAAAGGAATGCCTGAGAAACATTTTTGAGATTAATAATTGAATTATAATATAGGTCTTATCAAGATAAGACATCATTGTTCCTAAAGTAGACGTTTCGATGCGATCATAAAGGTCTTTCGCCTGGATTAGATCTAATAATTCTGAAGATAGAAATTTTCCCTTTTTTCTCTGACGTCACATCATTTCTATGACCACCGCAAATCGCACCGACGGTGGATGAAATGCACAAATTTCTGTATAGTATTGTATGGCCATATTATGGTCGATTTAGTACCTGGAAATTATTCATACGCAATAGCGCCTATATGCTCGAAAAAATAATAGAAAATCAGATATTTGAAAAAAATGTGCGAATGACGATACCATGCTGCCTTAATTCGTTATCAATTAGGACGTGAATAACATTTATTGCGTCATGTTATTCAGACGCCACACAGACTGAACAGATAATCTGTATTTGTGAATTTCTATCAACTACTCGAACGCCTATTCATTTATTATGTATTAACAGGTATATATGGACGTGTTTTATTCTTTTAACTGAGTCTTGAAGTTCATTCAACCCATTTTCTATTTCTCAATACGAGTGAAGGCCAAAAACACAAAAACAAATATGTGCCTTAAAAACTACAGTGGGTGGTAACTAAGTAATACAAGCTACTTCCAGAAAAAACACAAATTGGAAAGTTTTTAAATGGTTCGAATCCAACGGAATTAGAATTTTCTCGTAATTACCTGCTTAATTGTAAAAATTGGCGTGTTCATAGGTTGCAATTAAACTAGACGAGCATGAGGGGTGATTCCTCGAACACGCAAACTGTCGCACTCCGGGCCACTAGTCTACCAACTGATAAATTCGAAACATCAGATTCTCAAAGGTCAAAATGGTGCTCCAGTAAAGCTGTAATTAAGAGATTTATAGGTTACGTTTAAACGATTCGTGTTAATCTGAATTAGAATTTGATCTTAGTCAAATCCAGGTAATTGAAAATATACGAATGAAGTTTATTGGTTTCAACATTATTTCGCTAATTACGTTTATTTATGCACATTTACGTTCGTCCGTTAATAAATTATTAATAAAATTTTTTGTTTAAAGTGACCTTAGATCGAGTTTTTTCTTTAGTCCGATCGAAGTCGTGGTCGATTGGTCGATACATTTAATTGGTCCTCTCCCTAATTCCATTTTTAACCACCCCACTTTAATTGGGTTTTTCGTCGCTATGTTGTCGCTAATTTGAATTATTTAATTTTTACAAAAATTCAAGAATTCCTTTTCTTTTCAGTCATATCACTTGTGACCCGATTTTTAATTATAACTGTGACGAAAGTGACGTGGCACTACAGTATACTTAACGATCCAAGATAGATTGCGAAATCGAAAACAAAATACTCCACCCAATATATAATCAAATATCCCGCTCTATTTTTAATGAAAGTCTACCTGAAGTATTTAAATTCCTAAATTTAGGCTTACGAAATCAGTCCAGTGGTTCGGTCTGTTATAAGTTTCACAGGAAAGCTTGCTCGAGAGACAGAAAAATAAATGGTTTAGCACATACAATAATTAGACATCCAAGTTCAGGGTAGACTAATTGTAAACTAGACTTATTTATACATTCGATGTCACAAACCTACCGATTTAATAAGTGAAACATTTTAACTAAACCTACAACTTAATATATATATTTGTTTGATATATTTATTTTGACTGTCTTTCGAACAGGCTTTCCTGGAAAATTTATAACACACCGAAGCACTGGACTGATTTTCCTCAGTAACTAAAAATAGGATATACCTGATGATATGGAATTTAACCTTAGGTTTAATGACATTGTCAATATAAATATAAATTAGAATCCTAAGATAACCTCAGAATTAATCGAAGAAAATCGGTCTCCGCCACGAATATAAATGATTGTAAATTCACCACGAAAACTGTAATAAATCAACCGCGCTACCTTGTGGCAGATGTGTTGCTTTTGCGATAACACACAACGTTATCCGCGAAATTGTAAATATTGCGGTTAACTCGTATTGAGTACTCTCTGTATTTCAATTTGTGTGTCCGTGTTTATGACTGTGTAGGCGTAATTTTACAGATTTTTACGCGGCTGTCCGAATTTTCAGCACCGTTGCTAAATTCCTAACCTTAATGTCTGTGAAACGACAATATAAGTTTCAGAAGCCTACTATACTATTAATTAGTGGATACCGCAAACCCGATTTCATGTGGATACGTGGTGTAATAACAGCTCTGTATTATACATAATAATTCACTAATTATTTTACCGTCAATATATATTACACACACCATCGCTTCATCGATCATTATTACTTTTCAAATTACTTTTGTATTTGGTCAATAATAATGTGCTGTGCGAGCCTTTTTTCCTATGACAACAATGATACAAAGGCTAAATATAGGAAAAATTAGAATTAAAATCGATGTTCAGCAACTGAGATAATTGCAGTTAAAGTTTGCAAACTGTCTGAATTTATGCCGAGAGGAAAATACTGAAAACTCTGTAATCAGTTAAAATTTGTTGTAGGCCGTGAGAAGTAGTGATATGATGGTATCGGACATGGCTGTCTAAGATGGGTACCGTTTCTTTACTATTTCTATTTCCGTTAGTCTCCATACTATTATATAGTATATTAATGTGAATTAATGTTTACCGATAAAAACTGAATCAAACCAAAAATTTTAAAAAATTTAAAAAATTTTACCGTATAATATATTTTGTATTTTTTGCTCTTAAGTATGACATAAAGTGAACTTAAAACCAAAAGTTACTGCTGGCATTTAAAAACTCGACTGGTACGCTTAGTAAACCAGTAGTGCATGAAATTAACTCAGAATAGCATAAAGCGGTCAATTAATATTTGGAACTCTTCCTGCGACAATTTGTCGCGTCGGATAATTTTTGAGCTCAATGTATATAAATACGGTCGATTAGATTGAACATAATTAGAACATAAATTGAACACAAATTGAACATAATTGCCAATCTTCCGTACGTTTTGTATGGTACCATTCTTCGTATTGAAAAGTAGTTTGTAGAGTAAATATTTCGGTTATGAATTTTTTAGATGGCACCTCTTCATATTGTACTCATAGTAGGTTAATCAATCTTATCGACTAGTAATGAATAATAAAATATGATTTAGTTATATGGATTTTCGACATTGCACTTTCCTTTACTAGATTTACTTTAAAATTTTGTGAATTGAATTCACAATGATATTTGTTTATTTATGCATTTTAATCCCATATGAAGATTTAATAAAACCTGCAGATTTAAATTCAAATTTTCAGACTTTAACCAGCTTGCGATTCAGTCCCTCATCCGACTTTATTTCAGGAGTCAAAATTTAGAACGTGATACGGTAATTAATCAGACGCACGTGTTCGGATTTTCCTCTGCACACGTGCAAGTTAACTTGCGTGAGGGGGTACCGGCCTCATTTTATTAAACATTTTCATTAACCAGCACGAGTTGACTGATGGATAGAAATGAACTTTTTTAACGTTCATAATTTCTTGTACTACGTAATTTTGAAATTTACATTCAGTTTTTTGTTTTAATTACGGCGCGATCAAGTTGGTTACAGGCTTTTTGGTAATATTTGAATACTGAATATAAAGCCAAAATTATTATAAAATAATAGCAAGGTGGCTTTAAATTCACTGTTCATACGGTATCTAAACGCGTCTCATTTTAGATTTAGTCGTCCCGATTAACTCGTGATTTATCAAAATTAATCCCCACAGTTTAACCACTTTCTGAGCAAACGAGCGAAAGCTGATGCGGACAGAGTATTCCTTATTTCTTAAAATATGAACCGCATTGATAACATTAGGTGGATATACATCCGTATATTTACCTCCAATTCGCAAAAAAAGAACCGGTCCGAATATATTATCTATCCAACGGCAGTGTTCATTTTGGCCTGCCGAAACTAACGTACGAAATCTGGATTAGACTTAAAATTACTGCTGGTAAAAATTCCAGTTCCAATATTGTCGCACAAATGATTTTTGTGACAATTTTTTAACTGCAGTTATTTGTCACTAGTACTTTTACGTCGAATCCAGATCAAACACCCTAAATATTCGTGTACTATTATGCGTACAGCTTAAACAAAATCTGAATTCAATCGCAGAAAATCCAATCAATAACATGTTTTCGTATCTTAGTTTAGGTCGGCCAATATTAACACTGCCTTTGATAGAGGATATATAACCGCATACAATCGACAACTTTCCGTTCCTATAGTATTTGTTGTTGGTCACAATTTTCTATAAATGCTAAATTTAACTATTCTGAATGATTGATTTTGTTTATAATTTCACAAAATCTATTTCCAGTACAGTTCGTTAACAACCCAGTTGCTTAAATTTTCAGCTGCTTTCGTTTTAGTGATCATAGTCAATACTTAAGGTTTATAATTTATCGGAAAAAGTAATTTAGCGCGAAAAAACTAGAACTTCACACAAGCAATTTTCTATGTTCATTTCAATTGACCAAAATAGATTCCTCGTGTAATGTTAACTCTTTAATAAAAATATTCAGAATTATGTCAAATAAATACCATACTAGAACTATTAACTATCCATCACTACTATTGCCAATACTCCTAAGAAGAATTTTTTGTATCACTTTTTACTATTTTAATTTAATTACTATTTTAATTTAATTATCTGCTACGTTCCGTTATTTCGTGATTCTTTTCCCCCAGCATTTACGTAGGCAAAACTATTTTACCGTTAAACTACGACTAGCCAATAAATCTAGACTTAGAAATATTTTCCGTCAAAACTCATCGTGTGAATTTCTGTGGGAATTTCTGTTTCTATTTTCACTCATCGACCATTTTTTGTGTTTTACTCGAAACTGGGTAGAGCTCCCCAGGACTCCCTCTCCAAATTCCACGTCGCATCTTTTACTGTCATTTTAGACCTAGTGTAACACCGGAAGTGCTACCTAAAAACCGCAAAATGATTTTTTGGAGTTGGGTATTTTTGAATGGGATTAATTTTTCAAAAAATCTTATTGGTTCAGTCCATGGTGGGGTACCTAACAATGACAATTGGAAGAGTTCCACTTTTTTAATATTTTGGATAGCTGTCTTAACCAGCTATTTCTAATCTGACAGTGAACATTTAAGCGGGTTAGCACCATGTTTTCCCTCACAAAATTGATTTCACCGTTTACGAATTTCTTCATATTTATTATGTTTTTGCGTGTGTCGTTATTTCTAGACTCCACACTCCTATCTTATTGAGATACATTTATTGACACAATAACACGGAACACAACACAAAAATAATTCACGAGATGTAATATTAACAATAAGTCATGAGTCAAAATTTGCTCAAAAGGGTGCACGGGGTTTCTAGTAAACGTAAATTCTTAGCAAATGTGCCCCAGGGAGCCGTATACGGGCTTTTTGGTTGCTGGCATCAACCGTTTGCGTCAGCTGCTTGTATGGTAATCAGCTGTTTCAGGTCCGGAGTTACCAAAATTAAATAAAAGTTTGGAAAACTTGGGAAACTACTCATTTTCCCAATTCTAGGACCTGCGTTTAATATTTATACCCCAACACTTTGTTAACCTTCCAATGTCTGGAACTTTGCAAGTCTAACTATTTCCTAATTATGCGAAAGTACTTTGATCTTTATCGTTTACTAAAATTTTGCGGTATGTTATTTCTACAGTGGTAATGCAATTAGATAGTTATTTTGAGCGTCGATTCGATGATCCGTCTGACATTCCGCGCAATTAACTTCTGGGAAACTCGCAAAATTGAACTATGGCCTTGAACTCTTGTGCAAACTCATAATTATTTGCCGAAATGGTCTGCCGTTTTTGATATTTGTATGTCAATAAAATCTGTGATTCGACGTAATGTCTAAGGTGCTGCCGCGTATTAATTGCAGACGACTGTTTCAAGTACAAATAAGATATGTTTATTGTATACGATCGTTGAAACGATTATTTCCTAGGGTCACAGGATGGTATTTGAAACCATTCCCGATTCTCAATGACTAAAAACTTGTATTTAACCCCATATGGTCATTTGTTGAATTATAATATAAAATTAGAACGTTAAAATTGGCAGTTGTATATTTTGTTCCCGAGGCGTCTCACCGAAAAAGCCATGAAGAGCTTTTAATGAAATGTTTACTTAATAAAATGTAAACCGTTGATTAACAAATATTCATGGAGTTACCGGGGAGACGGTTCGAGGAAAAAATATATGACTGTCAATTTCGATGTTTTTATTGTAAATGAGTTTAACAAAACATATTTTCTGATTGAAAATATCACACGGATTTTTACCGTAAAACCAACAATCATAATCTTAGGAATAATTGTAAGTCCTAAAATTTTAGAAATATTTAAATTTTAGAAATATTTAAATTTTAGAAATATTTAAATTTTAGAAATATTTAAATTTTAGAAA
>SCLF01070101.1:0-19865 GCA_004367975.1 Mesochordaeus erythrocephalus
AAAAGAAGAGCGGTGGGACATATATCCCTAAAGGGTCTCCACAGGATATTTCGCTCGGGGTCTCCACTGGTTAACTATTATTGCTTTCGAAATATGTTTAAAGTTAATTACATAATTATTATCTGTTTCAAAATTTAATTTATGATCTATTTCGTGTAATTAAACATAATTATGTACTTATTGTTCCATTTAAAATTTTATTTTCCGGCTTCGTTGAATTTAAAATTTGATTTTTGACAGATAATTAAATATAATTTTCAACTTACTATTCCATTTAAAATTTAATTTTTGTTATATTTTATCTATTTAAGATTGAGTCTTTACTTATTAACCAGTGGAGACCCCTTAGGGACATATGTCCCTTAACACCTCAAAAACTCTTCTTTCGCAGATATCTGGAGAATGAATGGATGGATCTGCTTCAAATTTAAACAGATTAGAGGGATTTCAAATACCCTTCATACAAAAATAGTGCCGATGAAAAACGTTCAGTGTAACTAGTTTGGCAGGCCAAAATCGCTTTTTGTGAAAATTGAAGCGACTTGAAAAATTTAACTGCCATTATCTCAGCGGTTGGGTATCTATTTCAATCC
Organism: Mesochordaeus erythrocephalus; assembly: GCA_004367975.1. Taxonomy (NCBI): domain Eukaryota; kingdom Metazoa; phylum Chordata; class Appendicularia; order Copelata; family Oikopleuridae; genus Mesochordaeus; species Mesochordaeus erythrocephalus. Next base: position 594 of record SCLF01070101.1, read on the forward strand.
AAATTTTTTCAGTGTTTTGCCCTTGTATGATTCTCGTAGCATACAAAACATGGCAGTCTTGTCATCTACAGAACATTTTTTATCGAATATAAAATGAGCAGCGTCGGGTTTTTTTGAAGAAATCAAATGGTCACGGTAGGAATTCGCTCTTAATTTATTATTTTTCTCTGGGTATCCATATTGCCATAGAAAAAAAATAATGGTCTCACGTTGTAAACAACATTTTTTATTAAATATTTACCGAAGTAGTCTTCATTTTTTTCAGAAATCCAACGGTTTTCCGACCAGAACTCCAAGTCCTTTACCCCCAATAGTGTACTTACGTATTTATTTGTGAATTTAAAATGTAGCTGTGACGGAGAAAATATTATTTGAATGATATTTCCGTGATAAGCCCTTATATTCCGATTTTTCATACCTTATCGGCAAGCAATGGATAGCACGGCTTCAATCGTTCAAATTTTCAACGGAAAATATTGCTTCGTTTTGAATTGAAATGGAAAATAAGAGCGTAGGGACATATATCCCTAAAGGGTCTCCACAGGATATTTCGCTCGGGGTCCCACTGGTTAACCGATTGGATTTTTTATAGAGTGCGCATAATTATACTTCGTTATCTAATTAGTATTCCATTTAACATTTGTTTTGTTGTATTTAGTTATTTACTTATTTTTGGATTTAAAATTTTATTTTTGGCAGATTTTGCATAACAAAACTTAATTACCTACTTATTATTATTTAATATTTGATTGTCGCTGTATTTTACTAATTTATTATTTACTTTTTATCCAATTTAGAATTTTATTTTAGCCGAATTTCGAGGTTCAAATTTACTTTTTAGTAAAATTAATTGTTTAATTATTGTTCAGTTTCTCATGTAATTTACGCTGCATTTTACCAATCTAAAATTAATTTTTATGTTATTATGCCCTTAAAACATTTGCTCACTAATTACCCGTGTCACTAATCCGGTATATTATAGATTTTCAAATTTTTAATCATGTATTTTTTTCGCAAGCATTTTCCATTTTTCACGTTACTGCAATCTAGAGTTACCGTATGCAGTGACAAGCATGCAATTTTTAAATTGCATTTCTGGCCTTCTAACTGTCGATAATTATCACGTTGTAAATATCGCTGTAGCCATACTCCTATACTCCTATAGCCACCTATCTCTCGGAGGTGAGATAGATACAATTTAGGTAAAGGTTTTTCGCAACTCAGGGAATGAACTTGAAACTAAACTTTAACTCTCACTAAAAATAACTTCCACGACGGACAAGTTAATTAAGTATTGTATTGTCTGAATTCCAACGAACGGGTCAACAGTTCCTAGTGTATTGGTTTAGGACTAACACGCCTGTCAAAAGCGGCCCCTCCCGTGCAATCAACTTGTTAACGAGACTTAGCAGTCGGATAGGGTTTTTTCTTGCGGTCCCGAATCTGTTTTCAGAATGTCCAAAATTACACGCCTACGTACAGTTAACCTCCAAAAACCCCTATTGTGAAATTTTAAATTAGAAGAAAATTGATTCTTGAGAAGAATCATTTGTACGCAATTTTGGTAATGTAAAACTTTGATCGTGAAGCCAAGCCCTATAACATATCCAACCTTAAGGGTATTTGATGCATTTTCTCATAGCCCGTTATGTAGTTAAGTCCAAAAATGTGATTTCGTAAAGTATGTCGGATTGGCTCGAAAGTGGGCTTATTCGACGTGACTCAAGCTTCAATTCTTCTCCGAGGACCGATACCGAATTTTTAATACGTGACCCAGTTATAGGCCAAGAAAGGTACAAATTTTCAAAAAGTGACAATCACGAACTTTTCACTTTTCGATTTATTAAAATTTAGAAAACATGCCAAGATCGCAAAGTATGTTCACTAAAAATTGGACTCGAAACCACTGCGTTAAAACTATATTTCAGGACGGTCAAATTCAACTATATTCGACTCACGTTTTGTCTTTAGTGGGGGTTAACTATACGAAGGCTTGTAATTTTGGACATTCTGAAAACAGATCCGGAACCGCACGCAAAAACTCTATCAGACTCCTCAGTCTTGTTAACTAGTTGATTGCACTTTACATAGGGGTGAGGGGCCGCTTTTGGCAGGCGTGTAACTGTAAGTTCGGAAGTTTGCAAGGTCGAGTCATTCCGGATGCGCTCTTTATCCTAATAAACTTAACGATGTGTAGGTGGTTTAAGAAGGTTGTATAAAATATATATAATTGTATCAATGAGTATGACCATAGAATGTTCTGGATACATATATTTATCAACGACGGAACCTATGTTAGGTTACGCATATTCTATCCTGTTTTTATAAACAGCCGTCAGTTTACTTACGAGTTAACTTGTTTCTTACCTGTCGATATGCCCAATTCAATTCTAATTTTAGGTTTTTCCTGCTCGTGACACAGCAGCCAAAACATCGAGTGGTCTGCTTGAGTTCAAATCAATTGATGACGCCGCTATTGTTCTGATAGAGCTAAATCACAGTAAGCATTTTCTGGCCATCCACCTTGCACTTTAGACTCTTTTGAAGTTTCAACCTCAATATATAGTTTGCATTTTCTATATTCTCACAAATACAAAACCTAGTTTCCAAGTTTGAAACTCGAGGAATATGTTATAGATAGTAAATTGATATTGGATTAGTTATGTATCAGAGAATGTGGAGCTCTAGAGAAGTGAGATGACCGGTAAAGTTTATTGAAAAAGTAAAAATGAAGAAAAACTATTACCCTTAATTATTTGAACACCTTAATATTTCTGGATATGGCTTATAACATGGTTACTAAAATTACGTCCACGTAAGAATATTTTAATAACGAAGTCCCTGGTAGCTTTATAGATGAAATTCAAGCAGCAACGCAAGTAATTTAGTCTCTAGCGCTGCACGTGCTTTATTAGGATGGGGAAATATAGCCATAATGCAACTGCATTATCACTAAAACAAATCATTAATCTATAATTATCAATATAGATTCAATCTAAATGTTCTCATGAACATTTCTATGAATAAAATGGTAAGAAAATGAGTGTCAAAAATGAGTCCTGCAATATAGTTTTAACACAGTTGTTTCGAGTTTGAGACGACTTTGAGACGTGTCAAGTGAAGAATTATGTTTCATGTTAGAACAATGATCAACGCTATACTAAAATACAGGTGATATACGAACAACATACGAATGAGGTATACCCTAAGGCTGAGGTGCAGATACTCTGAGGTGGGAGGAAGAGACGCTAAGTCTGAGAGTAACCATTACGCTAGAAATTGTATATATGTATACGTTATATGAAATTGATGGTTAATGAGGGTACAAATAATTATTTGTATATACCATATATGGAACTGGCTGTCTATTGGCTGGTAAATTGACGTCAAAGCAAGCCTGTTCGGTGGAAAATTAAAATAAGAACATAGGGTGACCAGATCAGTTTTTATCAAAAAGCTGGACATTTTTCAAAGTAAAAAAGCGGGACACTAGAAAGTTTAAAATATTTTATGGAAACTCTGAAAACATTTCTCTAAGAGGGGTCTACAACAAATGAAAATCGGGATTGGAAAAGTCTAGTAAATGAGTTTTAATCTACTAGACGATATGCACGGGCGAATAGGATTCGTTCCTGCTTTCAATTACAATTTTACGAGCGAATAACTACACGAACTTTTCCAGTCACCATTTATATCTCTGCTGTATAACCCTATATTTTTTAAGGTTATGTGACATTTTTAGAAGTCCAAAATTTTTTTCGAACAGCTCTTTTCAGTTTACTGTGCGGCAGGCTACGTCGGAAAATTTTGAAAAGGCGGGACGCCCAGCTTTTTGCGCGGAAATATGGCCCCCTTAATGCATGGTGTAATTGTCAATAACACCTGCTGTTTTTTGTTGGTCTTAGTTAAATGTACATGGTGGATAGTAAGATTAATATTTGGTCAATATGGTGGTTTTTGTGCTCCACTGGCAATCGGGCTAAAAAACGTTAAACATTAACATATCATTTTAGAGCAGTTGCAGAATGTGTCGGAAGCCGCTGTACTACCACAAACTCTCAAACTCTGTTTTTCATCATCTCGGTAATGAATTTATTTTGAGCTTTGCCTTGGAATCGTATAGAACCTATATGCTATTACAACGATGTAATTGGTGAATGCCACTATGTATCTAGAAAAAGTACTAGTTTTCTAGCATACAACCTTTATTCGGAAAATCGTTTCAACCCTGTATGCTCACTATAGACGGTTTGACGGTAGAAACTGAACCTAGTCTAATTGCATTTTCTTCTTAAATGATTATTTTTACAACTTCAAAAGCTTTTAGTTTTCTGACAATTTTGTATTTAGTAGGAAAATTCGGAAGTATTTGCTTCTACCATCGAATATCACATTTAAACTCGTTTTACCTAAGAGAAATTCCCTATCAATAAGGAGCTGTTGTAGTCTTGGTTCATTTAGGAAGTTTTCTGACAGTTGAACAAGTCGTAACCGATGACTCGCAAGGATTGTATATAATAGTCTAAGATATGAAATACTGTATATAAAAGGAAGTTGGGAGTCTTTTGGAAATTGTTGTTTAGATCTAATAAATTAGGGGCCACTGTCAAATTTAGTAGATTGTTTCACCCGCATGTGTAAAACTATTAGAACTTGCTCATTAAATTTTCGCCCAAAACTGCGCACAAATGATTCCGAGATTATTTTTTCGTCAAACCTTATTGATAATAGTGCAGCATACATCCGATTTCCCGTTATCGGGTCGGTTGATATTTTAGTATGAGCCACCAGATGCTACGCCTGGTCTTTCAACTTTCGTAAATTTGTTTTTTCACTTCTACAGTCCCATGCTATTTTACATTTAGAATTACGTCAAATCTACATAGGGGTACACCGTTGTATTCTTGCGTTCGCAATAAGGTGAATAAAGAAATCGGAATAAAATGTATTGGTGGTGGAAATGAAATCGGTAGATATACAAAACTGTAGGAAGTCTAACGAAATTGGTAATGAGCCTACATGATTCAGATGAATTCATTTACGTTTAGGTCTACGCTGAGACCATTGGTTTTGATCCATTATCTAAATCGATAGTTAATTAGGGCTTAAAATATGGTAACTCGTTAGTATCATAATTGCAGGGAGGTTAACTGTAATACATGATATCTAGCATCGAAAGTATAATATCATGTATGTTTATCATATTTGTCTGAAAGGTTACGAAGTTGATACTTAGACCCTAGCTCTCCTATGTAACATAAAATAGGTGAAACAATCTACGACAGGCTCCGTTCATTTTATAAGTTAGCCGCAAGTTATTTTAAGTGTGATATAATAATGTCCGGTAAGGCACGTTAATTATTACATAATTGTATAATAGCGTGAAATCAATCGGGGATACTGTACGCCAGACAACATAAATTAACAAGTTAAAAACGTTTACAATTTGGAAACGAATTGTGACAACGTCTAGATTTTGATAGGCATTTAGGACAACACATTGTTGGCATGATACATCGGATAAATGACGCTACATGAATTCTAAAGCATATCTGGCTTGAACAGGCTTCTGTTCGACATGCAATGTTCTCCCCAAAACCATACAGAAAACGCGAAACTATAATGTATCGTGCACCCTACGTTTTTTAGTGACCTATACAGTGAACACGAAGGTGTATTCGAAGAAGGGCACGATATTGGTCAATTTCCACGAATGGTCGAAATTCTAACCAATGGATAGTCCTGTGCCATGTGGCAGCGTGGATTCTACATGTTGTCAAGAAAAGGTAGATCGCCGCAAGTAGTGACTAACCTCAGGTCCGCGATAAATTGAGTGCTGAATGATCCAGACCCATAACCGGTGTCATATTACGAGATATTCGCGACACTTAGCCCTGGCAACAAGGTCTGTTTCAGTTTTTATCTCAAAAAAGGATACCGGCAATTATTAATTCGACCATTTATCTGGACGAAATAGGCCGACGGAGTACTGACAAAAATAAAGCGAAGATTGTGAGCTGCTCCCGTCATATCATCTACAGATCCGAGTTTACCCAACATCTCACGACTGACGCCTGTGTGAAGGCTTGCGGAGAGGTGTTGGAAATGGTAAACAGATTTATTGGAGTTATCAGCCATCATTTGTGGAGCACGAATGAAAATGGACTGCCACATAACGAAGGGCGTACGGAATCTGCTATAAGGTCAAGAAATTCGAATATGTCATGCGTGACTTATATCGACAAGAAGGTTTTCAACCATTCCAAAATATCGAATTGGAAATTCGCTAGATACTGTTTTAGCATTCAACACATTCGCAGATTGGCTCTCTAGGCCGCCTGGAAAGGCCGTACTACCTCCAGAAGATCACAATCCTGCATGAACGTTCTATAGAACCGCTAATAAACCTATCAGTATCTATATACCCAGCTGCTGTAGCGAACTGATTCCTGGTTCACAGTTAGATCCGATTGCGCCCGCCGCCCTGCTGAATCATTGCGACGTTAAAACAGATCCCGCCCAATTCGAATTAATCGAATTATCTGAACAACGCAAAGATCAGTCTGGACACAATTTTTCACTCATCCATGTCGCTGACAATATAAATCTTGATAATTATAAATTTTGCATATAAGCGTTATTTTGCTTGCGTTATTTAATTCTTATCACTTTCGATGTTATAGGTTGATTACATCCCTCCCAAATTAGTATTTAAAATACTTTAATCGTAGGTTAACCATTACATCATGTTTCTGAGACAACACGTGGAGATAACAGTTGTAGGATTGTATCCGCAAATTGTGTTAAACGTTTACATACGCCAGAGACAGCTTTCTTAAATAGTCAACACATTTGTTGGCTAAAACTCATCCAGCGAAAAAATAATATGTGACCTCTAACTCTATCAAAATCTATTTCCCGTTTTTTGGTGGCACTTCCGGTGTACTTCTGGTCTATACATTACCGTAAAGGGTGCGGCGTTAAATTTGGAAGAGGAGTCCTGGGGTATGCTGACCTAGCTCTGCTCAGTTTCGAATTAACCACGAAAAACTAGTCCATGAGTTAGAATTGGCCCAAAGGGCGCATGGGAGTTAACAAAAAATCGACTTGCATTGCTCCATATATAATATACCGGAAATTAAAAAAAAACTTGAAAATCGATTGCTAGTAATATAAATACTAGCTACAGTTTTGTGTGACGACTTAGATAATACTCCCGTTCTATGAGTATGCTTGCTAAATATGTGAAATTGTAGTTGTCTTTATGGCAAAATAAATTATTAAGTAATAATGTAAATAAATACAGAAATGTAGTAAATTTGAGGTACTTAAACGCGTAAACTAGATTCTAAGTTTAACACGATGTCCTCTATAGTGCGAATCTGGTAGCTTTTGTAATCCTAATATTAGTATCTGATTACTGAGGCAGAACCTAAAAGAATGATTTAAATGAAATTATAATACGTGGTAAATACTAGTAATCAAAGTATTATTATCTGAGGAGACAAAAGGTATTGATGACTGTTGTGTTGGGCTTCTTAATGTACTAGAAGATGTTTACATGAACATGTTTGAAAGAGAAGTTAGTTAGAAAAATGCAGCGAACCTCATGATGAAATATATTATTTCAGTAACAGTTTGATGCTTTTGGTTGTTTAAAATCGTATGATATTATGTTTAGTTTCTGGATATAATTTTTTGTCAACATAAATAGAATGTTATAGTAAATAGTTTAGTACTAAAATTGTTTGTCATTCCTAATATTTACATCCATATTGTATCACACTTCTTTAATAACTTGAACTACTCATTAGGTTAATTAGCTAGGAATATGACTGTCTTGATTAGCTAGCTTGCAATTGTTCTCAGAAGTCAGAATCATTGAACCAGACCCAGGTATGAACTAGATAAATACTTGGAATATATGTATCAACAGAGCCAACCATATTGTTTCTTTTGGTTTGTAAATAACTTGGAAATGTGATGAACTGCTTCAATTAACCCTAAAAGGCACATTTCCAATCTCCAATCCATTTTTCTTGATGAAAACCTTCGCCACATCATGACCCAATTTTCATGAATGTTCCATGGAATTGACCAAACTCGAGCTGCTTCAAAAGTAAGTCTCGACCTGTCCTACTGTACTGTTGACTGGTTGGGATATATGGCGATGTTTCTCTAAGGGCGATATTCCCTATTAGGACTCGCGGTTTCACTCATTAACCAGTGAATGCCACGGCGACCAAAAGTGTCCACGACGACTACTATGTCGGTATATCGAGAACGTATCTGCTTTCAAAAAAACTACGTCTCGAGGGAAAATGTTATTCACAACTACTTTGTAGACCAAAAGCGCATTCTCCTCAGCAAAAATCCAGACGGTTTTAAACTTTAAAATCAATTATCGCAGCTGCAGGGCTTAGATTTCGATTAAAATTGTACTTGTAATTAGCACGTGTAACAGTGCTACAGGAGAAAACTTAACTCGCACAGAACATTTTTTTAATATACATGGACGTAATGTGGACTTTTTTTTCTCTTGAAATAGAATATATTTTCCTCATGTTTCAACAGATTAAATACTGAACACATAGCTTTGAAAAGACCTAGGTCTCGATCAAAACTATTATCCAGACTTGCTTGGCAGTCTAGATTGAGCAGCGAATGGGTCTGTAAAAATACTTCGTGTCAGATAATGGATGTATTATAATACAGAATTTCCTTTAAATGAAGGAAATATTATAATGATTTTAACACAGTTAAGTAGTCGGTTAGCATAGCTTTCATAGTTCCAAATCCGAAGGAAAATATTGATGTTTTGCAGACATGGAAAAATGGTGCGATGGAAGTTTTTGGCTTCCGCGGCATCCACTGGTTAACCTACTTTAACTACTTTGAGATATGGCTCGAAAATTTGTGGGCTAAAAAGTACCTTCGATTATCCCATTCTTTGCATAATGCTCAGATAGATCGGTTGGTTAGTACTCATTCAAACTTTAACTTACAAAGTAGCTCATCGGTATTTTCCAACTGTATAAGTAAGCTTATTAAAAGGTTTTGGTAGATGAAGGTCCTGTAGGTAAATAAGGAAGATATATGTCGTTATATAGATATCTTCCAGGAAAAGTCACCCTCAGATAAAAAAAAAATCACCAAAATAGACATAAATAAGACATTTTCAACCCTACGCGTGATCAAAAGACCTTTAAAATTACACAATTATTAAAGAGGCGCATCGGTAAGATTCCGCACGCCTCTATATTCTCCATGTTATTATGCTGCTTTTAGCATCTTGCCAAAGTCTGAAAATGTCTCATTCAAGTTCAAGTACCTCAAGTTCATTATGCTCTTATCCACTATCATATTCTGTATATTTCCAGAATGAAGCATGAATGTTGATATAAACTACGCACCTAAGCTTTTGCTTGGCCTAGAGGCTCTTTGGAAAGATCGAATTTTCGTGGATACTACGTTAGTTATTGGTGGCACTGAAATACCCGTCCATCGGTGTGTTATATCAGCAGTTTCTGGTTATTTTCGATCGATGTTTGCTGGTTCCCTGAAAGAAGCCTTTCATCATGAACGCATTGAATTGAAGGAAGTTGATGAGAATGTGGTCTTGAATTTAATTGAATACAGTTATACATCGAAAATAATGATAAATGAAGACAATGTTATGTTATTGCTGAAAACTGCTGACTTATTACAATTTGATACTGTCAGGAAAATGATAGAAATGCGGTCAAATCACTATATTTTAATATACCATTTCCGGCTGGTGCCCTGGTAATTGGTCTATCTAATATTACTATGATGGATTGGTAACCGGGATTTCTCAATACTACTGTCTGGATGAGACATCCGTATGCCTTAATCGATTTTTAAATATTATTAACACTTCTAAAAAACAACGAAATCATGTTAACTCTGTCATTCTGAGATGGGCGGATTGGGCTACCACAACACTAGTGTCTAAGTGGGTGTCTGGATTGTAGAACGTCGGTTAACGAGACTTAGCCAGTCTGATAGAGCTTTTTCTTGCGGTTCTTCCACCTCATTACAGAATGTCCAAAATTATACTCCTTCGTACAGTTAACCTCCAAAAACCCCTATTCTGGAGTCTTAAATGACCATAAGAATCAGTTGTACGCACTTTTGTAATGTAAAACTTTGATCGTGAAGCCAAACTCTATGACATATCAAATTTTGAGGGTATTTGAGAGATTTTCTCATAGACCCGTTATTTGGAGTGAGCGAATTTAAGGTAATTTCGTGAAGTATGTCGGATTGGGTTTAGTTGACGCGTCATGACTCAAGCTTCAATTCTTCTCAGATAACCGACCCCGAATTCGTAACACGTGACCCGTTATAGGTCTAAAACTGGACCGAAAAAGGTACACATTTTCAAAAAGTGGCAAAAACACGAATTTTTCACTTTTCGATTTTATTACGATTTAAAAAACATGCCAATATCGCAAAGTATGTTCACTAAGAATTTAACTCGAAACAACTGCGTTAAAACTATATTTCAGGACGGTCAAAGTCAACTATATTCGAATTATTTTGCCTTTAAAGGGGGTTAACTGTATGAAGGAGTATAATTTTGGACATTCTGTAATGAGATGAAAGAACCGCAAGGAAAAGCTCTATCAGACTGGCTAAGTCTCGTTAACCGACGTTCTGCAATCCAGACACCCGGGGGCTGGTCTAGACATTAGTGCACAAGGATAAGACGCGAAAGGTAGGATTTAAAACTAGGTTAGGGTTATGCGCAATTAGAACCCCACACACGCAACATAGTGGGGTTAGCTATGCTAACTCTACCTTTGCTCTCTAATTTAACCAAATTTTAATTCATTTTTGAATTAAAAATATAACAAACTGGGGAGAAAATCGGGGTTAGCTCGAAATTGGGCTTGTTCGACGCGTCATGACTCCGGTTTCAATTCGTCTCAGAGGACCGACTCCGAATTTTTAACACGTGACCCAGTTATAGGCCAAAAAAGGTACAAATGTTCAAAAAGTCACAAAATGAGGAATTTTTGATTGCTGCAAAAATCCAGCCGCGAAAACCCGGACAAAGTCCCAATGTAGGTTCAGTAAAAATGTGACTTAAAACAGCTGCAAAAAACTCCCCCGTTAGGTGGGTCAAATTCAATTGTGTCTATTTTGGCAATGTCACTTTCAAGGTCCAAGTTGTAAAGGGGTTAATCTCAGTATGCTTTCGATACTTTTATTGGATACCCAGGAGCCTAATTAATCTACCACGATTTAGTTCGCCGGGCTGCCATGCCCCCATGAGTTAAAATTATCGTTTTACAAAAAAGGTCTTTTTGGCCTTTTAGCTGTTTTTGGGGGTTAAATCTCTGTCAGACTAGGAAGTCTGGTTAGGAAGTCTAGGCTGCACCTTTTAAGGGGGAGGATAGGAAACCTCTGGAGACATGTTTGTAAGTTTACAAAAACATCGTAGGCACTCGCAGCGGTTATATGGAGTGGTAAGGTTACACGGATTATTTATTTCAGATTTTTCCTTACCTTACACCTTTGATTTATATCTCATTAAAAGACACATGTGTTCGGAATTTTTGATAAATCAGTTATCACCAGGAAATTGCTTAGAAATGGCCACGTTAGCCCATGATTACGGCATGTGGGACTTAAAACATCAAGCCGAGTTATTTTTATTGCAAAATATTGGTAAGGTCGCAGAAGTTAGACAAGACTTTTTCTCCATTGATTATACTGCTTTTGAGCAGATGTTGAAAAACCCAAAGCTTCTAGTACCAAAAGAAGAAACGGTAAATATTTATTTAGATAAACTAATCAATATACTCATATTTAGATTATAGAATTGGTGATTGGTTGGGTAATTTACGATAAGAAAAACAGAATTCATCTCATACCACAATTAATAAGAAATGTTCGTTTGCCATTTGTTCGTCGGTTTTACCTTCTTCAGATATCACATTATAATACGATTATCGAAAGTTGCTCCAATCTTATAGTAAGGTTTATCAACTAAAATTTCATAATACCGCGATGTTTTCTACAGTTTTTTAGTACACTGTGACGAGAATATCCTAAAAATTCATCAATTACATATATTTTTTGAAATATTGACGATAGTGAGTTTAACGTTTCTGAGTATTTAGGGCTCATTAGGAGATGAAAATACAGCGGCCGGTGTAAATATAGCATGGCTAGGTTTATTTCCTACGCTCTGATTTATGAGGCAGCGGGAAACTTTGTATGTAAACTTCATTAAATCTATGATTCCTTTTTTCTCATATAACCAAAAGCAACGCACTATAAAACATGGAATTTTCGCGTAGTAATTTAGGTTATTGAACCCCGGAGGAGGGCGGTAGAGAAAAAAGTGCATTTAATTGTAAAATTTGCTATTAACTCTCTGGTTATATGCATTACTTCAATTACGCTTCCCAATCCAATCCTGCGTTCTCTTAAAAATCGTATTAGATTTGATTTGTTAACTTGACGTTTTGGCAGGAATTCGCCTACGTCTTTTTCTTTCACTATAACTAATTTCTCGTATAATCTAAACGTACTCTAAAACTTAAACTCTTAATCGGTTATTGGTCCCCATTTTTAGCATTCGTAAGGTTTCAAACTAGGGCATATTTCCATAATAAACTTTTATATAAAATTACCACTGTTTTCTCGTCTGTATAACCTTCCTAGGTGGCAGGAAAATCTATGTTCACATCGTTGCACACAACCTCATTTACACCTTTTTGCATTTGAAATAAGCTCTTTAGTGATAATTTTTTGTGTTTTCATTCAAAATTTAAAGGGTAAAGATCATTTTCATTTCCGAGTGCTTGTAGCATAAGGAGCCAAACCAGGTGGTTGAAGTGCAGCGTCTTAGCTAGGTTTCTATCATATATCGCTGGCCATTTTCCCATTTTGCTTCCACTTCAATACAAGGTCCAATTTTTGTTTACAATCTTGCTTCGCACAATTTTTTGGCATATTTAACCTGTACGCTGCTCGAATAGAACTACCCCCACGCTGCAATTATTTCAGTTCTAGATTCCAATTTTCGTGTTGTTGATTTGAGGTGTAAGGGCTAGTTTGAATAGACACTTTCCTATATATTTACTAACAAACAAGCTGTTTTCGGTCAAATTAGGTCATTCGTGACCATATAGGGTACACTAACTGCGGTATTATATATAATTAGTAGAATTTGTACTTTTTATCTCATATTCTTCCGCTCGCCTCCCTCTTAGTCTGTACCAACCGTGGGCGTATTCCGCCAACGCAAATTTGGGATTGATATGGTGCCGAGTTTCCCTATAACTATCGAACCCTTTATCAGAATTCGTATATTGTTCGCCTAATCCCCCTCCACCTCGGCACCAAATCTCGCTGTATTCTGCCTACGCACTTCGTTAATATTATATATAGCAAGATTGATAAGCCCCCACACTCTTAAACCGAAACAAGAATAATACTAAGTCTAGAAGATTTACCATTTGACACAAAATAATTTTTGGTTTTTCTCAAAAACTTTACGTGCGAATATTCAGACTTACGTACCATTATATACGCTCAAATTTTTAAATATCAACGGAAGTTTTTTCCGCAATTTTCGGATTTTTTTGTCCACTTCCGGTCAAAATTCCTGGTCATAAGGTATCCTAACTAAGACAGCTGTCTTAAATTGTAAAAAACTAATTTTTTTTAAGTGCCATTTCCCAAGTACCTGTAGATACTTAATTTTTTGAAAGATACTTTTCCACTAGAGGTCGTCTCGGGCAACAATTTGGCCACCACCGGATTAATGATTTCAGCGTGCGGGTTAAGTTTATATGGATGATGGTTGAAGAGTCCGAACGTCATTGGAGTACACGTCTCTAGCTGCAAGGCATATTGCCACTTGAGTGTTCCCATTTTGATCCTGTTCTCAGTAAACACTATTTGAAGTAAAAATATTACTACTGGGTTGATTTTCCCCACCTACATAATCAACATTAAATCAATGTAGCTGGTAAAATATACTTAGCATATACTGACTCAGCATTAATGCTTATTTTCCAGACTATTTAACATATGTTATACCCTATAACAACTTATGCTTATGCTTAAACGAATCATTTTCTAAACCTGATGTAAGCACGATGCAGAATTAATGCCACTATGTAAACTATGAAACCATGTTATACCATAACAAACACTTATGCTTACATGACGAAGTATTTTTAGCACAACGCGAAGATTTTTTGCCAACTAGGGACCATATGTTGTACCATATCAAAAACTCCTGCTTCCATGATGACGTGGCATTAATGCCACTTGGTTAACCTTAAACCCATAAGTAAATCATCGGAATTCGTTAATTTTACAGTTAATGAAGTTTAAGGTCTGGCCGCTTTGAGTGTATAATATACTAAATATCAATTAACTAGCCCTTAGTAAGGGGTAATCATAATATTTACAGATTTGTGTAATACACCCTCCCAGCTGTACACACGTACACATACCGGGCCCGTTATTGAACCTTACGGGTTATCAACCTAATAACCCAGAATAGCTTTATAAAAGCCAGCAAAAATGCGTTCCTCGATCACACGATAATATTTTTGGGATCGTGCGGAATTGGTGTATGAATTTCTTCAAGTCATATGCAGCATCTATAGCTCGTTCTTTTGTATTGTGGACTGCAATATAATATTTCGAGAATCAATCAATTATAGATACGATATAGCCTTTGCTGTTAACCTTCTTAGGCATTGCTATAAAATCTATGTAGATTATTTCTCATGGTGCAGTTCCTCGTATCCAATTTTGTGGGGCTAATTTTACTTGGTTGGCGCGATTTCCTTTGTGTCTGGTCTGCGCTTTCCAACTTGAACTGTAATCGAACTCCATATTCCGCCCAGGATTCACTTTCGTTCTTGGTGTCATTCCAGCATTTCGATAAGTACTGGTAATTTGCCAGCTGTGTTGAATGATTTATTTCAAGATACTCTCGCAGGTTTGCCCATGTTGAGATATCTTTATCCTGGAGCTGTCTGTAGATGTGGGTGTCTAATTTTACCTTGGCAGCTTTGGTTAATTCCTCCTCATACAATGGGTCGGCTTGTGCATTCGATTCGATTTATAAGGAATACCGGTGGTTTATTTTGCAATATAATCGAACGTGTCTATTGAACTGTGGTACATCGAAAAGTGCTAGGTTGATGTCCTTGTATCTGCGAGTTTTCGCAGTATGTTCGCTAGAAAGCTGGAGCAATGGTCGGTTGCTGATGTTGATTTTCACTATCGCTTTTCTTTTTAATCAGTTCTACCATCTGATTAAACTCAAACTTCTTTTGATCTGTCCCCCAGATATTTCACATATATCTGTTCCATAGTCGATATACTCAGTAACTCGAACTCATAATTTATTTTCGGATGTATTTTTCCTTAGTTTCTATTGTCACCGAATAAAAAGAAAACAAAACTTGAAAAAACCGTGTATTACTGCAAATACCGTTGAATATATGTATCACTTATATTGTGAAGCTCTATATTTATTTGTGGTCGCGGTTACATATTTAGAGCACTCCAGGTATTAGCAGGACTATAAACCCCTGCGGCTATTAATCCAAAATCCGTGATAACAAATGCAAGCAAACTGATAAATAAAATCCGTCCAATAAAAATGTCCAAATTTTCCACCAAAAAAAATTCCAACACAATGGTAAATTTCCAATAAATTGCCAGTAATTTGCCAACAAAAATTTCCACCCCGAATAATAAATTAACTAGCTATATTTTCGGATTTTTGGAGCTTTTCGGAGTTTTCGGTCAGTGCGGTCTCTGGCTCTCCGGGGGCCGCACTCTAAACGCTGTTAAGGTGATGGCACCTTTTTAGAAACTATATAAAAAGGTGCCATCACATCCGAGAAACCCTTCCCCCAAACTTATTTCATTTTCCGGTTTTCTGCTTCTTAATTTTATATTTAATTTAATCATAACCCATGCTTGTAATATATAGGCTATGTTTTGATTGAAAACACATTTTTCTCATTAACTTGCTTGGTTGCTAGCAAATTCTCGATCGACTCCATGTTGTTTTTATTTATTTTGTAGTCAGTAAAGTTCGCAAAAAACTTTGTAACTTTTTGTGTAGTTGATACATCCAAAGATTCTGGGTTTATATATTGCCATATACCATCTGGGTTGTTCTAGTTCGGGCCATATAACATTCGTTTGAATTTACTATAATTAGCAGCTGTGTTAAGTATGTCAGCACCTGGCGGAGACGTTCTCTGTTCTCCACTCTTTTTGCCCTGCCCATCTGGATTTCTCAGTCCGTCACTACTTTACTGTGGAAGCTCATTTCAATATATTCTGGCAAAAATCGTGACTGGATTTGCTGTTCTCTCCTTGTCCTCGGCTGATGTTTTCCCACGTCCCAGAGGCACTTTTTATTTATTTCCGCTGCCGTAAAAATTGTGTTGGAATTATACTCCCAATTCTTGTAGATTCGCTATCTGTCTCACATTTATTTTCTTCTGTTTTGTTTTTTGCCGATAAATTCGACATTGTCTGGCATATGTTGCTTCTTCAGTATTTTTTGTAATTCTTGAGGTTGCAAAAAGTTTTCCGCGCCATTCAAACCTAGCCAAAAAATCCGCTGATATCCAAGGTTGCCCCATTTGAGCACCTTCTGCATTTTCCCAACTATCATGGATTTAAATTGTTTGGCAACTTGATTCCTCAAAATTTGTCGTCGTAAATATGTCCAATTTGTGTTTATTCATTGCCGTGTATATAACATACTTTGCTGGTAACTTTTGCACCTTTTGAAATTCGTTTCGAATCTTTTCTGTATTTGCACAGCGCAAGTTCAAACTTGATAATATTTGCCGATCGGGTATTATCCGAAGACATCTTATCTCATTAATCAAGTTGATTTGCTGCCCATGCATTACTTCGAGTTGTCTGGCCCCCGCCAACAGTCTTTTCCCATTTTTGGCTTTCTTTGACTCTGACATGCCGTTCCAAATCTCGAGGGCAACATTCTCTGCATTACCATTATTCCATGAAAAATTAAGACCTGTATTCCCTTGTTTCTGGAAGGCCCCATATCCTCCGGGGTATTGACGCACCTCTATGCACCAGCTGAGATTTAGTCGATTTCGATCTGAAGGAATACTAACTCGTAAAAGATAATATTTGTTGGCCTTTGCCTCATCGTTAGCAACTTGCCCACTTGGCATTGGACAAATGCTGAAATATTATAATCTCAATATTGGTATTATGATCCCGGCAAGAGTAACCTTCTCGTTCCTAAATTTAAGAAAGATTCTTGCCTTTATCATAAAACTTGCTTTTTCCAAGCATCAACATTTTTTAAGCATGACTCAGCCTAACCCTTTCTCGCTATCCTGAGCCAGCGAATACCTTACAAGTAACTTGCTTATATAATCCCCATTCGCATGACGATCCATCTCGATTTCAATTGTTTACAAGCATAACGCATCATGCTGCATGTGCTAACTTTTATTCTAACTACACTCTTTTTAAATATTGCTGGCATGACCCAGCATTTTAGATGTTGTAAATACCCCCATTATATTTTTGCATTTGACAAAACATTAACAATTTTAACATTATGTTGGCATGCCGGCGCATTTTATGCACTCTAAAATATGACCACGCGTCCATATGACGAAACAACTCATCATAAGTGTGCTAACAATACGACATATCTTCGGTGTATATTCAAGAAACAACGTGTATTTGTTAAGCTACGTACTGTTTTCTACTACAACCGTGTTACAAAGGTTAAGTATAAATATAATTTGAATTGAAATCTAAGTCCTACCGCTGATATAATTGAAGTTGAAGTTACATAACCGTCCGAATTTTCGGCAACAAAAATTCACATGTAGGCATTCAAACACTTGTTGTCTTTTCTATTACAACGATAGTACATTTATTCTCGAGAAATCTGCGATAGAATGATCCTGGTGGATACTGTTGGCCTCGCGGTGTCCATCAGTTAATAGCTTTTGATAAGTTTATGTTCGTTCATTAATAAATTATTATTGGGCATCGTGTGTAAAGTGACTTCGGATGCACCTTTTTCCTAGCTGATCCAAGGCATTGTCGATTAATTGGAACCTTTAATCGGTTTTCTTACTAGTGCTTTATTTACACCCGTTACTGTATTAGTTGTATATCCATATATTGTATTTCCGTAAAGTGTCTCAGTAATGAATTACCAGATCTGCAGCATCTAAAATATTTTGGATTTACAAGAAAGTTCCATAATAAAAATTGACGGTGATATGGCGGGTAGAATTTGGATTTTATTTGTAGACTCGACTATGGAACCTTGCCCTAAAGTCAGTTAACGAGAAAACACTATATTACATTGAAACCATTTATAACCCAATTATCAGCTGAAGCAAAGTTGTTTCATGAAATGAAAATTGACATTGCTGATTATGCTAACAAAGAACGCTTCAAACCACGATTATCAACGGGTGTTCATGAAATATTTGTTCGCATAGGTGGTACAAACGCAGAACTTGACGAATTGTCGGTTGTCGAAGGATACAATCCCATAACAAATGCCTGGCGTAGACTTTCAGAACCGTTGGGGGAGCCATTGCGAGGCGGTTACTCAACTTGTGCTCTTGGTCCAGACTTGTACATTTGTGGTGGTCGTTTATCCGATGGTCTAGTTTTGGGCATAAAACGTATCTTTTAAACATTTTTCCACCAACAAAAGATAGCAACTGGTAACGTTATAATAGTATGGTATACGTGTTGTATTATCTATTATCATATTTAACCGTGATATTAACTCCTAGCAATTAATTGGTAGACAATGCGTAGGCAGTAATTGGTGCACATTTGCACACAGCACGAAAAACAGCAATGGAAGATTTCGAATCTGGTATTAGTTTTTGTCTCCGAGGTCTTCAAAGTCTCCAGGGGTTCTCAGGAACGGACCCTATGGATATTTAAGTATTTCCTTTCATTCCTATATATTTAGAACTGTCTCCAAAGTCTATAAGAAGTAACTTACTAGGGGATTTGTGCGTTTTCCAACTTGGTGCTTTAAAAAATATATATTTGGTTAGTTTAGGGTAATTCTGGGGTAATGAATCCGAATATGGGGATTATTTCTCTAGATTAATTAAGGCATTTGAAATATATTTTATTTTTTAGTCATTTTTCTTCTATTTGACGAGAAAATATACGAGAAAAAATTTGATATTTACAAAATAAAAAAATATTAACACAAGT
>SCLF01070212.1:0-11533 GCA_004367975.1 Mesochordaeus erythrocephalus
TATTATTATTAATTTTAAAATAATATATTATTATTAATTTTAAAATAATATATTATTATTAATTTTAAAATAATATATTAATAAATATTTTATATTATACATTTAGAATTTTTCAACAAATAATCGTTTAACTCGCTTTGTACATTTAGATGGGAAAATCGGTGCGAAAGTTTCTGAATTAATATATTAATACATATTTGATATTATAAGTTTTAGGGTATTATTCGGGTCATTCGAAATGAGCAAGGCACGCTAGATTTACCAGCAATATTTGTTTAACCCAATTTGTGCATTTAAATGACAAATCGGCAATAATTTTTCAGATCGCTTCCGGGTCATTAGCGAAATTTTAGAAAATGTGCATGGCACGCTAGATTCACCATACGTATTCGTTTAACCCGATTTGCAGGTTTAGGTCAAAGGTCAGCGCGAAAGATTCTGAAGAGATTTACCATCATATTATAAAATATTAATATTATAATAATATATTAATATATATTTGTAATTATAAGGTTTAGGACTTTTCACCGTAATTCATAACAAATCATACTCGCTAGAATTCATATTAAAATATATTATATAAGTATTTTATGACTGAAAAAAAAGTTCGAAAAAAAGTTCGAAAAAGAAGTTCGAAAAAAAAGTTCGAAAACAAGTTCGAAAGCTTGCATTAAATTATTATAAAACAAAACAATTATTATTTTCTTATTATATCATCTGTCAAATATTATACAGCTTTATAATATTAAAATAATATTATATAATAGATATATAAATGATATATATCTCCCACGGGACATGTTTTCAATTTTATTGTGATAAATAATAGGGTCACAAAAATGTAAAACGTTCGCGTTCCTTAGAACGTCATTTAGAACACAATAATTGGCCATTCACTTGTAACGGGTTCAACGACGGGTTCATTACAACTAGAATCCGAGGGCTTACTAGAATGACGGGGGAGTCACCAATCACAAACCAACTTAACCTTCCACTATTTGGTCCAGTGAACACCAACTTAACCTATGTATGTTATCAAAATAATTACGGTATTATGGTTCACTAATTCATATTTGGTTATAGTAGGTGTCTAGGAACAAAAAAATAGTTAACCGGCACGTGTGCATCCGCTAATAATTAGTACGGCCATTTAAGCGTAATTATAAAAAAACACGATAGATTTTCCTGAATGGTTTTTGTATTATTAATGAATAATATATATATATATATATAGTTTCCCACGCCATTTTACTACTTTCGTAATATAGTACTAAAACGTAAAATTGGGGAAATTCCATAACTGAAATTAATGAAACAGGCTGAATTCGAACTCGAGTGGACACGCTATGACGCGCCATGTCCACTAACCGATCGTCCAAGAGACCATTTGTAACTGAAGCTGTATTTAATTGGTACAGTTACACGCGTGCCGGTTAGATATATATTCCCCTATCGATATTATCCGACCAAACAATTTAAACGTACATAATGGTACGTAACTCTCAATATTCATCGGACAGAAACGAAAAATAATTTCGTTCCAGCGTGGGTTAAGCCAAGTTAATTAAAATGAATATAACCATGTTAAAATAACACTTCCCTTAACCTGTTCTATGTGAAAACATAACACCTTTCATTGTTCAAACACGGGTTAATTAATTTGATAAAACGCGCCTTATCATTTGTAGCTGGCATGCCGTCACAGTAGGAGACATGCCGTTTTTTGTAACATTGATAACAATAATCACACATTGGTGGTAAGCTTATGTGGGTTAAGCTCCCGTTTTTAAGCGCGAGTAGCGTGACTGACCCATTGTTTAAACAAAAAACAAAAACGAAAAAATTGTTTATTTGGCCTAGCTTCGGTCTTCGCCCATTGTTGCGCTCTGAACCTTAGCTCTGCTCCTCTTTCAAGACCCTGTTGACGTCGAAATAGAACCAAATCTGGACAATGGCCAGTACCAAGCTAATGGCTCAAAATGCTCGGCGGTTGGTCCTCTCTCTCTCTCCCCCTCCCAGTGTTATATTTATATAAATATATACGAAGGACCGTGTCAATCCGGTCCCATTGGAAGTGAAAACGTGTGAAATAAGCATGCCTACTGCGGTAAAAAAATCCGGACCAAAAAATACGGACCAAAAGTGCGGACCAGAAAAATTAACAACCAGGAATTAACCAGCAGGAAAAATTAACCACCTTCGACTACACACCTGTTTCATTCTTCTATAAAATTTTAGTTATTCTTTCATTCCGTATCATTTTTTTGTTATAAGCTGATTTAACAAAACTAAAATAACAATTAGGGATTGTTATTTATGAGAATGATTGAAGTAAATGGAGAATAGACCAATATTTGAGAATTGTATGTTAAAAAGAGAATTGCCGCGGGAATGAAAAGGT
This sequence comes from Mesochordaeus erythrocephalus, assembly GCA_004367975.1. Taxonomy (NCBI): domain Eukaryota; kingdom Metazoa; phylum Chordata; class Appendicularia; order Copelata; family Oikopleuridae; genus Mesochordaeus; species Mesochordaeus erythrocephalus. The sequence continues at coordinate 2,402 of SCLF01070212.1, forward strand.
TGCACGTTCGAGTCACGCCGTACCGAGGTTTTCTTACGTAACACAATTCGCTTTTTAACATAAAAATTTCCAAATATTGATATATTCGCCCTTTACTCCAATCAATCTCACTAATAACTGCGATTAATTGGGAATTAACGGTACGGTTTCTGTTTTTGTCTGAATCTCTTCAAAATCGCCTTAAATTTGGTACCATTTCTCTTATATTCATTTAAATTATTTTTACTCAAGCTGAGACATATTTGGCCCCGTGCCAAAAGTTGTTTTTGATTTAAGGGGAAGTGCGACAATAAAATTTTCCCATCCACTGAACTTTTCGTTTACCTCCTAGACTTTTGGTTAACCACTTTTTGCCAAGGTGAACCCGCTAGATTAGGCCCATTGTTCCTAAGCCTCGCGTTCTATTATGTAATTTTAACTACTTTTTTTTGGCCTGGGGGTACGGAGTGTGACAGCAACAACGAGTGATTCATAGCGGCGGTATGCTGGGCACCCGTAACCCGGGTCACATATCAAATTAACAAAGGTGCCAACGTTTATTTACATTAAGACTATCACTATAAACCTAATCTATAAACCGCTTAAATTAGTCATGTTTATAGAAAAAAAGTTGAATCAATAAATATTGAAATGCTATAGGGGTAGGGCCGTGTGGGAAAGTGAGACTTATTCGGCCGATTCTGATTTAATGGCCTTTGTGATTTGAATCGTTGAAGACAGGATTTTGGCCATGTTTCCGGCCAGAAGAGTGATCATTATTTCTATATTACGATTTATACCACTTTACCTTTTTTGTCCCAAAATATATCACCAAAATATATCGACAAATTCACTCGGTCATACGATGCTAGTTCTCTTGTGTTGGAGCGGGTTCAACTCAAGTCCATGTTCCTACTTACTTTCTCCATATTGACACTCTGGTGGTTTTGCTCTTTTTAAGACTTTTTCAAAAATCTAATCAAATGTTGTGTATTGCTTCGTTGTGGTGTGAGATAGCGACTATATCACATCAACGTTTGACAATACGAGAGTGGGGCGAAATTGGGGCCAAATTATAGATGTGTTTTCAAAATTTGTCGGAATGTTATTGGTTTAAACTTTGAGTTCATAATAATAGTATTATGGGCCTAATATCTATGATTATTTCAAAAAAAAAACTAGTAACCTAAAAAACATAAAAAAGAGCAAAACCTAAAAAGAGCAAAACAATTTTCAAACAAAAGTTGCAAAACAAATGTCGAACAGATAACATCCGTCCTACCTCACAGCCGCGGTATAAGGGTGTATGCTCCCGTTGTGCAGTTGAATAATTTCAGCAAATATTATGGCCAAGCGGTCTGCGCACTATTTGGGCTGGAATTTCGATACAAAACATTTCCGTCTCATTGATCACTAAACCGCATCCAACCGTAAAAGCTGTGTGCGTGTGTGACGTCATACCGGGCATATATCATGGGGGGTTTGATGGCTCGGGAATGCATGCCGAGCTAAAAGTCTGATTTGATTGGAGACGGCAATTTTCATGATTGTAAAAAACAGGGTCGTTTGATGGTTTTCCAAAAGAAATATTATCTTAGTCAATATTGGGCATGTTAAACAAGGAAGACGGAACGTTATTTTCTTTCTTGGCTGGGTAAATCTGGTCCAAATTTTGTAAAAAATTACATAAAAAAATATTCAAAAAAAACTTGTGAATTATAAGGACTCAATTGACGTTAATACTAGGCAGGTATCAATCGGCAAAAGCCATTAAAGGACACCTTTGATGGTTAAACATCGGGGTTTATCCTTTATCGCTGCATATCGCATAAATGCATTTGAAAGGTAATCTTAACCCGTATGGCACACGATTACAACCACGGTTCGAAGAATGAAACAAAAAAACCCCGCAATCTGTAACACTTGAACACTATTGACTCACCAAAGGATACGGTTCCGTTTTTCTTCCTGAAGATTTCTTCCTCAATCGGTACTCTCTTCTATATTAATATCTCTCAGCTGAGTCTCTCTCTTAATAAGCTATATTTGGCTCTTGTCCCGCGTTGTGGGTAATGTTGTGTCTGATAGTTGAATTCGATTCAAAATTATAAATGGGACTGTGATGGAGCTCATGGGCGCCATCTACGCCATGGGAGAAGCCCATTTACGCGAACTGGGAGGGAGGCTGACCAATGAATAAACGCCATTCAACCATATCAACGCCAATGAATGGAAAATAGTGTAAAAGAAGAACCTCATCAACATCCAGTTTTTTTATCAATTAAATAACTGATTAGAACTGAACTTGGACTAATTACGTGAGACGTTACCGTTTTACGTTTTGATCTGGCTTCTTATGGAGTATTATGTTAGAATTTACCTTAACCCGTAACCCAAAACTTTGCGCCAAAATGTAAAATTTCCAAAATGATATTGGAAAATATATATCCAGAACGATAACAAGCAGCTGGAAACGGAATACTTCATGATACTGGTGAAAAGCATAGATTGCTATTAGACTTGAACACGCAAGCCTTAGAATGTTGGCCGACTGCTCTACCAACTGCACTACCAACCCCATTCCGTGACTAATCATACTAACACAAGTATCAAATATAACTATAATAATTTATATATCGCAAGCATAATTTTGCTATAAACCCCCCACAATGCATTTTAATAATAATTATGTAACTATAGATCATAATACTGGTAAAAAAGTACGGTAGATGTATGACTCGAACACGCAACCCTTCGAATTCTGGCCTACTGCCATAGCAATTGAACCAATCATACTGACACACATATATTCGCTGACCTTACTACAAACCCCACAATGCCTTTTGATAATAATTCCGTAACTATAAATTGTGATGTTGGTGAAAAACCTCCGACTGCCAGAAAGACTCATTTAAACACTTTGAAAATATTTGACTTGACTGGGATCGAACCCGGGCCTATGTACTCGAAGCTGATACACCATCAAGCTTGTGTTTAATGAAATAAATTTCTAACATTTATACTTATAACTGAAACTTTACTTTCTAGCTTTGCATGCTATATCGTACAAAGCTAACAAGAAGTACCAAATACAACTATACCATAAACCCCCCACAATGGCTTTTTAATAATAATAATGATTTTTAATAATTCACTAAGAACCGCCATTTCTATTTATTCTCCCCGATGAGAAAATCGAAACGGATTTCCCATAAATAGGATTATGATATGTGATTTATCAAAAAATAGACCCCAGGCATACAATATTATTTGGCAAGGGCAAACAACGAAAACAATACACACGAAGACTGATTTTTTTGTTGCATTTTGGGCTATGATCATTTATAACCCGTGGGGACGTTTTCGGTTTGTAATCTGATAAGTACGCATGTGCAAATATGGTTTGCACTTTTGGTACTTCAGAAAACTGGCCACCAAAACGGGCTTCGTGCAAATATATGCAAAGCCCGTGCTAATTAAAAGTATTGCGTAATTAATTACAGCGCAAATGACGTTTGAAGAGGTTAACCCATTGGGGCGGTTGATTGGGCTGATTAAACCAATTTCGTGAAGTACGTCTAGGCTCGAGTGGTGCCGGACATACCGAACTCGCCTACCACAAAGATAAGAGACAGTTTTAACTCTTGCATACCAACATGATCAATTATTGTTATTTATTTTTTACATTTTGAAAGTTTCGAAAATGTAAAAAATCGTCAGCTTCGCTAACCCTAATTCTGCTTTCCAATTTATCAACCCGTTAAATCTTATCGTTCGCCATTAATCTTTGCAGTAGCCGAGTCCGCTCTGTCCCAGGTTTGAGTGGTGCAGTTCTGAACTAAATTCGAGGGTCCGTTGAAGGTCATGACCGTTTTTTTTCGAGTTCTATTGATTGCAGAAACAGACTTGGCAGATGACGGATGCTTTTCATTACATTCCTTGTTTTGATACGCATATTTAAATATTTTAATTATTATATATGCTTTGGCATGCAATGGATACTATTTGTTGTTGAAAAATGTCTCATTTATTACCGCTGTAATTATTTAAGATAATGATACCTTGTACAAGCCAATCCACCATCGATCGGCAATTTTTTATAATTAAGACAAACTTGGATAAAAAACATTCGGCATCAAAAAAATTTTTGTTTTAATTTTGAGGCCATAATTTCAAAAACATCCAACATGTTTAAAAGTTTGTAGTTTTTTGAAATTATGAACTCAAAATTACACTCTACGGATATAGTATTAATTAAAATTCGCATAAAAACATTCTGCATCAACTTTTTATTTTATTTTGAAGGTACAATTACCAAAACATCAAACATATTTTAAATATTGAACTCCTTGGGAATTATACACCATGGCCATTTAGGATACAGAATTCATTATAATTAGGATAAAAAAAACATTCGGCAACAAAATGATTTTTTATTTTATTTCGAGGCCATAATTTCCAAAACATGACCTTCTTTTATGATATAATATTCATTAAAATTCGTACAAAAAAACATTCGGCATCAAAATTATTTGTTTTAAATAATTTAAAATACATTAAAAATATTAAATTTTCTTTGGAATTATGTAGCCAAAGTACACTCATGGTCTTTTAGGATATAGTATAAATATGCGTTTGTCTATTGGCAAACCGAATCCCTGCCCATTACCAAACAATACATACACTTAGCTTCACACTACGTCACCCACAATCACACCCTCCACGCGTTAAATGTACACGCGTTGAAGGGTCATTGACTGGTTATAGGTACAAAAATTGCGGTATTTTAACTTTATAGCTGATAAATGTGTTCGTATGATCAGTCCTGGAAATGGGGTTGGTAGAGCAGTCGCCGAAATTCGATAGGTTGCATGTTCCAGTCATGTTATACTTTAGGCTTTTCACCGGTTACTTTCAGTTTTCCAGAAATCTGATTTTTAAATTTCGGGCCAAAATTATCTGACATGGGTGTAATTGGCATAGAGTGGGATATTTCCATAAGAATGATGAAAAGGGGAAAATATAGTGTCCTTAAGAACCTCGGGTGTGCGGATCGGTAGCTCAATTGGTAGAGAGTTCCTCTATTACAGGAGAGGCTGCATGTTCGAGCCACCTCTCCATCCAAATATTTCCACGATCATAACATTTTAAGTGTAGTCTTTGTTATTTATTAAGATAGTATGGTCAGGTCGTGGTCCCCATTTGTTACGTCACTAAAAATATGGGCTTTCCGCGCGATTCGAACCCCGCGTCCTTTCTGTATCTAGCTGAACGCTAGATACCTTTATAAATATATTAGTTATAAATTTGTAACCTTTCCTTAGTTATAGAGTTGAAGATCGATAAACGATTGAGCGGTACAAGGTATCATTATCTAATATAATTACCGCGGTAAACAATGGTTAAATTGTCCAAGACGACGACATCAAAGATGCCTCCGGCAATTAGAAAAGTCGTATATAACAAATCGCCGTAGGATTAGTAATGAAATCGATTTCTTGTCAAGTCTCCTGACATGGTGGGATTGTCATGTTGAATGGGGCCCCGGTACGAGCAAAGGTCGGGATTACATGCTTCGTTCATGTGGAATAATATAGAAGACCAAAGGTACTAGATCATAAAAACGCGGGTCTTTTGTCTTTGAGTATTTGTAAAAGGATTTCACTAATCGGTAATTGTTATAAATTAGGCGGATGTGTAGCCTTCAGTCCAACATTTTCTTAATGGTCAAAAGACGATGCCAGATTACGTCACTGATTACGAAAAAATATATTAACCAGTGGCGGACTCGAACTAGGGGCATGTCAAAACTCCAGTTTGTAGCGATTTTGGTCATTTTTTGGGTCTTTTATTCCTACAGGTATATAAACCATAGCCTCAAGGAGGTTACGTTACCATTGCATGGCCACTGTACTAATGAGATTAAATATCGCCTTTTTAAACTTTTTCTATGACGTCATCTTTATAGAAATAAAACAGGCGCCCAATGTTTTTTGAACCCACAACCTTACGTTTACAATGCTAAAAAACGACTCATAGAGCCAAGAACCCGATAAAATTCCATGAATCATTCAATTTGTTAATTATCTTACTACGAATGTGCAAAATTTAAAATAAGGCAATTTGATTAACCAGAATATGTCCAGTTATAAAGAATTGTGCGTCACAGTCCTTGAAAACCCCGCCAGGATTCTATCCCGGGCTAATCCATGGCTTGTAAAAACTAATTGCAAGGATCTAAATATTTGAAGACTAGCACGAAAATTTTGATCAAAAGTCCAATGGTTTGATAAGTGGAGAAAATATGTGAAATATGTTGGGAGGTTAGCATCAAAAATGTTGTCGATTACAAGATGGTCAACATAGAATATATTATCGATTTACAACAAGATAGCATAACAGCTGCTTGTTCGAGTCAATGTACGCCCAAAGATTTTCAAAATGATAGCACAGAAAGAATAATACAACATATTGGATTAAGGCTAGATACTTAAATTGGGCACTTTTTACACCGTAGCGGATCAAACGAGGTGACAATCCAGGCACAGAAAGGCACATGCGAAACAAAGCATTTATTTTTGCGAATTTAAACGCGGTTGGGGTCATTTTATCCGTTAAGCAATGTATACTTTTGATTTTAGGGCGATTAGGCACCAGCTGGTATTTTTTGTTTATTCACAGTCGGTGATATAAAGCGGTTTTCCCGCTTAAATAAAAACCACTTTAGCGCAATTTCTACCTTATTATATTGTGTACTTAACATATAGATGGACAGAAAAAAGTATCCCGTAGAAGTGTCCTCCGGTTTCCTCCATGATGTTTCAATTTAATTGTTGAAAAATAATTGCTTAAAATATGTTGAAAATATGTTTCAATAATATGTCGATTTTGAAACTTCTACATACACTTTTAAAATCGTCTGCCCTGCATCTGTATCTGTATAAGGTTATCAGGAATTTTAAGGAATATAAAAATTTTACGAATTTTATGGTTTTTTAAGAATTTTAAGAATTTTTAAGGAATCTTTAGAATTTTAAATAATTTTCGGAATTTATAAGAAATCATTAGAATTTTAAGAAATCTTTAGAATCTTTAAGAATTTTAAGATTTTTTAAGAAATCTGTAGAATTTTAAAGAATTTTTAATGAAGGTTTATATAAACATTTCCAATTTTTTTATAAATAAACTATTGAATTGCACGACCGTAATTCAGCATGAAATCATAAGTGGTACCTATGTGGTCACGTTATGACGTGCATATCAACGTTGAGTAGAAAATGCGGACAATTTGAGCCGATATGCTATCTTATTGAAACTTATCCAACCTATAAGTTAATTTTCAATTGAAATAAGGGTATTATGGCTATATGGGTAATTTCTCAGTAATGTAATTGGAGTGTCATCCACTTCAGCCTATTTCACGCCGTACTATTCTTAATTGTATTTACGATGTTAATAAAACTATGTGCCCAGACTGGGTGATATCAACTATCTGATAATGGAATTGTGGTCAAGCTGTGATTTACCCCATAAACTATCTCGGCATATATGCGACCAAAAATGTACCGTCATTATTTACCCCATTTTGTACCGTAATTCTTTACTCATTTCTCCCATCATTTTACCGCATTTTGTACCGTAATTTTAGCCGATTTTTTATCATCATTTTTACCCAATTTTTGACCGTCATTTTTTACACATTTTGTACCGTCATTTTTTACCCCATTTTTATCGTCCCTTTTTTACCCCGTGTTTTTGACATCATTTTTATCCCATTTTTACCATCACTGTTATCCTAATTTGATAAGGGAATTCTGGTCAAGCTGCGATTAACCCCATAAATTATCCCGCTATATATGCGACTATTTTTACCCATTTTTTACCGTCATTTTAACCCCATTTTATATCGTCATGTTTTACTCCATGTTTTTTGCCATCATTAGCCCATTTTTTACACTAATTTTATACATAATTGTCTTCCATACTTGTGTACCCTAATTTTGTACCATAATTATCTACTTCAGCATTGTACCATACTTTTTAGCCCCAATCTGCAATTCTTAACACAAATTTTGTATAACAATGTTTTACCCCAAAATTGAACCCCAATTGTTTAATTATTTTTTTAAGCCAAGAATTTACCCGGAATTAGAACGTGCAGATTCTCTATTTGACCTCATCTTAATTGACTTGCATTTGACAGGGTCATTAGCATTGATCTTTCTAAGGGTATGGACGATTTTTATCCTGATTTTAATTAAAAATTCATAAATGGGAGGAAACGCGGAACAAAGAAAGGCATGTGTCTATAAATACGTGTCTATAACTGATGATTTTGTGACCACACTCTTTCTCTGTTTTCGTTTCCAGACACAATATCAGCCTCGAAAGGGTTTGAAAACTTACAAAGACAACCTCGGTTTCACAAGTTAGTGTAAAACGTTAAGGGTGTGTTCCTCATGCCGCCCTCATATATGTAGGGAGGAAGTTAACCCTTACGGGCATCACCGTATTTCATTGAGGCAATGTCTTGTAGTTATACGCATTTCGTAGGTAAAATTTGACCTTTAGTTCCTGACCAGTATTTGCTACATAATTTCGATAACTAATGGACCGTTAAGAAAACTGTAAAATCAACCTCACTGCATGAATGTGGTTTGGGTTGTGGTTTTCTGGAGCTACAGGAAACAACCCGAAATTAGCGTAAAATAGTGGGCGTTTCTACCCTTATGTGGCAATCAACATGAGGGTTGATTGTGGCAATAGTGTAGAAACAGCAAACTGTTGCCCTGAGGGCGCAGTAATCTTGGCGACATTTACATTTCGTGCTGGGACGTATTGCACTCGCCTACCACAAAGATAGGAGGCGAATTTTGTTAATTTTAACTCCTGTAAACCAATATGGTCAATTTTTGTTTGTACAATAATCTAATTATTACACTAATAAATAGCTCGTAATTAGAAACTGACACACGCACAATATTAGGGTTAGCGTAGCCAATTTCTCTCCAATTTAACAACCCGTGTGTGCTTATTTAATAGTTTATTTTATTTTTAATTAATAAACCAAGTGTTAACCCGTACGCTGCAGATGCTACCCTCCCCACACGCTGCATTTGGTGCCGCTGGACACCATGACGTGAAACTAATAAT